>SNQJ01S0014859.1:31031-48464 GCA_010110895.2 Picea sitchensis
TGTAACACTTGTTTTAAGATGATATTCAACAGTTTGTAAGCGGTATGCTATAAATTCAAAATCTTCAGCATGAGCTCCTTCCAATAAATAATTGAGATATGGGTTTCCAATTTCTCACACTAAATAATTGAATTGAGATATGGATTTCCAATTCCTCACACAAGTCATTATCAATTTTCAAATAAAATTATAGGGCACCGCGTAACTTGTTACATTTCTCGGCGGTGTGTTGGTAAACGTAAACGCACCAGCGTGTCCGTTTAATGATGCACCGAAGAAAATCATACAACTAGTGGGGTGTTGCATCAAAGTGCAGTTAACACATCAAGATGTTAAAGTACATAGTGCACCGTCCTTATCATATATATTTTTATGCAGTGCGTTGTTAAACGTATGCACCGAGGTGTTCATGTTTACCAAACACACCGTCAATAAATGTAACATTGTGTTGTGGTCCAACCAGTAATGTTTTTGGTGGCACCGTGCACAGTGCGATAGTAACAACTGAAATGTGTCGTAATAAGTTCCATACTCGAAAATTTGTTAAAGTTTATGTGACGTTGCGACTATGTTTTTTTTTTGTCAATAAAAGAGGGACCTTATATTAAATCATAATTTTACATCTTTGCGACGTTTGGCAGTCACCTATTCCGCCACATGAGGGAAACCAGAATAGGTGGCTCCAAGCGGGATTTTGTCTATCATGTTTGAAAAATATTTTACAAAAATTGAGCAGATAATTGCTAGTGTCTATAGGAACCATGTTTCATCTATCTAACCTAGGGATGGCCTCGTTCAGATCCACCATTACTGCGAGGATTGCACAACCAAAAAAGAGAGTGAAAACTATCTTATCACTATCTACTCTATATCTGTAATTGACAAAAAACTGGGACCCAGGGTGAACCGCATCATGCCATTGGAGAACCTGGATGTCCATGAGAGGTGTAAGCCGGGGTGAATCTTTGCTTGCAAGTTGGACAATGGGTTTGTGTTGGAGCATCTGTGAATGCCTCAAGATGCATGTCCAGTTGTTGATTGATAATCCCTTGGCCATGCAACTGTTCATCTTGTCGCTAACAAATTTTGAAGAGGAGCTCAAGATGCTCCTCTACCATATGATAGACAAAGTGCGAGCTCTCTTCTCCCTTGTCCATGCCTTTGTCTTCCACTGCAGTTGAATCCTTTCTTGCATTTGTCAATTGCCAACTTGGAGGGATTTCCTCCTCCATGATGCAACTCACGTCCCCGTAGTAAGGCTCGCCCAGCCTGAGAACTGGAGGGACGAGAAGGTTGGTGGCAGTGGGGAGGTGCACCTCTAAGGGTGGCGATGTCACGTTCACTGAGCTCGAGCCTGGATGCAAATATGGAGGTGGTGTCTCCTCTTTGACAGTGGTGAGGCTAGGATGTGAAGGCAGAGGAGGCGCCTCTTCCTTCACAGTGTGAACACGATAATTCAAAGGCGATAGTGGAAAGTGCGTCGAGCAGGATGGGGTCTCCATTTTCAGAGTGTGAAAGGTTGCGTGAGTGCTCCTGGTGGTGCTATGGGAACGAATGAAATGATCTATTAGAGCTCTTTGAGAGGCGGTGAGTCTGGTGGCTCGAGTGAGAGCGCTTGTTTTTCTGGTGCCCTGCCTGGGCTTCCCACGCTTTCGGGGCATGATGGGAGGAGAAGGGGGATGGAGGGGGTGGTCGGGGGACGCTAGTGGAGATTTGAGGCCAGGAAAATGCATAGGGTGTAAGAGATGAAGCCAGGAAGTTCGTGAGGGCTGAAGAGCTCTGTGTGGTGAGCATGCCAAGTGAAAAACAAGAAGAAATGCATGTCGAGGCTGCCTTTAACTTTGTGAGGAGTCAAAGATGCCTCTCCCATCGCCATTGAAGGCCGACCAGACTACTTCAAATATATGGTACTAGAAGCCTGGCTGGATCGTTCATCCGAGAGCTCTGTCAGGCGCACTGAATTAACTCTTCGCATGGTGTATGCCATGGGAAATTAATACAATGGGGGTGACGACCTGGGATAGTAACTCTCCCGACCAGTTCGATACATCTGTCCCCCTCCTCGTTCCAAGTGGCACCCCATTCGGGTGATGTTGCAACTATGTTAGTTACACGCACCGGTGTATATAGTGAACGTATACGCACTGTGTTTTTTTGCTAATTTTAAATAATTGTTTACCCGCGTGATCTGATATCTTTTCATCGTGACTTATAAAGAATTGCATTAAATGAGCATAAATTAAAGTGCACCATTAAAGAAGGGAAAAATAAAAAATGAAGAGACATAAGCATCAGATATGAACAAAAAAACTTGATAACGGAGTTCGTCCTTGGTGGACTACATCTCCGGGTCCTTCTTTCAAATGGGTAGGCTCTTTCATTAACTCAACAAAAGAATTTGACAAAATACATAAGTATACCTCATTCTGAAATCAAGCTGCAGAAATAATGCTCAGATAAGAAAACATACAACACCACTGAATTCGTGGCGTCAAATTACCCAAAAATTACTATCTCCACACCTCGATCTGACTTTGACACTCCCAGGTCCAAGAAGAATTTTGTTTCGGTTTCCGTGCCCTTTGCAACTTGCAATAATGACTATACCTCGCCTAAAAAAATGTGCCCGAAAGGACGTATGGTTCGTGCCTCCCCCTTCCTTGGCTGGGCGGATACACGTTTTAAATAATAAACTGGGTGATATGAAACAAGTGGTATCGTCAGCCTAGTGGTTAGGGTCGGATGTATTAAGGCGTAGGATCTAGCGGAGGTTCTAGGGTCAAGACCCACTGACTCTCATTTTTGGTTTGTTATTGTTACATGGCATATATATTACATATCCGTTCCACTACATTTAGTGGTGTCTCTAGAAGGTTCTCCAATGAGATATAACTATGGATATAGTTGGCGTGGTTTGCCAGATTTGGCAGACCCGCAAAATATTTTCTTTTCAAAATTCGTTCACGGGTTGTCCTTGTGCATTTCCCGCCTACCACGTGGAAGCCCCTGATTTCCACACGCTACCCCTACCAAGTCAGCATGCCACGTCAGTCGTATAGACTGTCACATGGAACTATTTGATTGGTCCATAGATCGATCCAAAAAGCTAATAACTGGGTGATAAGTGGCATCCTTTGGTGCTGCTATGTCATCATGTTGATGTCATGCTGCCATGTGTCATTTCCCTGCTCCTTCCACGTGTGTTGTACAAATGCTGACGTCATCTGTATGAATACTGATGTCAATTGTACATATGCTGACTCACTCTCTGTTGACTAGGCTAGGTTGACCAAACTTTGACCACAAATAAATTTCAATCCGTAACTCTGTTTGACGAGCCGTTTGCGATGTTAGAAAGATTGTGACGCATTATTCACGATCATGCTTTTTTCACTGAGTTTTGGGAACTTTGATTTTTTTCCCTTTCTTTGTCTACTGGAGACATTCTGAGTGTTCTGAGTTACCTCTGTGAGTTATGAGTTGTTCTAATCCTTCTCTGGATCCTTTTTGGATCATTGCGTTAATATTTTAATTTGTTTTTTGGTTTAAGCAGTGCGTATAATAAAAATAACTCACATGGGCGTACGTGTTGTAGTGTAGCACCTTGGTGCGGTGCCTTTTTCCAACGCATCACATAACACCATAGAACATATTGTGTTCGGTATGTTAGTTTACACCGGCGTATCGATGACGGTGCTCACAATATTATGGGTGCAATGATGATGGTGCGTGACTATTTTTTTGGTGCACCGTTAATACAATTCTCTTATTTTTTGAAGGAAGTTGTTTTTCTCTATTTATAGATAAATTTACAATTCAATAGATTTTTTTTTATGTTTTATGTATGATTGAGGCTGATGTATTTCATATGTTAATCATGGAAAGACCTGAGTAGAGAGATCAAAAACAACAACAGGAGCATAGGGTGGACCTGAACAATGTTGTACAAGAATGTGAGGTGAGGGAGAGGGAGAGGGATTTGTACCCTCGCCCTATTACTACAATGAATCATGCTCTCTTGAGGGATGTAGGCCTCCTTAATTACTATGAGGAGGTTACATCCCTTAAGGGGCACTCTGGGTTGTTGGTGCATCTGATCTGTCGATGGGATGTCTATCGACAAGATTTTCGTGTGGGTTCGGATTAGTGGTACCATCCCACTAAGGAGGATATTTACTTTATCACTGAGCTATCCAGGAGAGGGGAGGATTTTTCCCAGTTCCTAAATTTCCTAGTAAGTGTTGTCGTTGAGATTCATATCATGTACTCTCAACGATATACTGGGGTTGAATTACTATCCCCAGCTAATTTTCAGGTGTCTAGTGGACAATTGAAAATCGTTTCTTTCGGTGCAGAGGAGGTTAGATGCCTCTCACTCCTAGTGACTACCATAACCCATTTTACCAGTGGGGGACAATGCATTAGCTTCCCTCTTTTGTATCATGTTTATTCATTGGTACATCGACCACGGTGTATTAGATGGTTTGCCATTTTTTTGTGGTAATTTTTTATAGTGCTCGACAAATGTCGTGCTATGATATGTGGGAAGTCGAACTTGTCATTTTCCTAAGAGTTGTTTTGCTTATTTTTTGAGAGGTTTCCAGAGACGAGGCTTAATTTTTTCCGTCATCCTCCTAAGATGAGGACTCATGTGCGGATGCACATGTGAGGGGAGATGATTCCCAAGAGGGGCCAGGGGAAGTTTCTGGCCGGGATTGCATTAGATGCACTAGGGCTATTAGGCAGTGTAGAAGATCACATGTTCATCATGGTGTTGTATCCTTACGCGGGTTTGGATTGAAGAGGATGTACAAACATTCTCTTCACAACAGATGAGTCACTAGATGTTAGAGGTAATATTAGTGTTTTTTTTAAATTAATATAGCTTCATTTTGTTGTCTTACTTAATTAGAATAAAATTAATTCTAACACGTTCTTTAACTTGTTTTATTAAATTATTTAATGAATTAACTGTGTAATGATTGGTCTGTACTATATATATTGTAGATATTGACACTTTCATTGGGGACGTGCCTCCTCCCCTAGCAGATGATGATGAGGAGATGATGCCTGAGGCCATGGTGAGTCAGGCTCCTTAGGTGTAGATAATCGACGACATGCATCGTAGGCATGATACCAGATTCAGGTTGGATTTGGGCGACTGACTCTCTGCACTTTTGATTGAGGTGGGAGTCCGCCATGCCATGATGCGAGGCATCAACGCAGATCCCACGCTCTTGGATATTTGGAGGGAGATGCCATGTGATTTGATGCCTCTTATGCGTCATATCGTCGAAGGTGCTAGGATATTAACAACGATGAGTGCTCTTGATGATAGGCACACCTCTTCTTCCAGTACGACCCATTCATCCAATATCCCATTGATTGATGAGGGTGGTCATGATCATCCTTCTCCACATCCTCCTCATCCTCCTTCACCTCACATAGATCATGAGGAGGAAACATATATTCCTCATCCTCCTCTTTCACCTCACCTAGATGAACAAGAATGACCTATTTATCATCCATCATCTTCCACTACATACCAGGCCTCCACTAATGTTGTAGATATGCAGATTATGCCATCAACTATACTGGATATGTTGTAGCAGTTATTTGACTTGTATATTGTTAGGTCATGCTAGATTTGGATGTTAAATGTACTTGATAGATGTTTATGTTATAACATTGTTCATTAGACGTGTATTTTTCATGTTGATCATGATGATATACTTAATTAATTTATATGTTGATGTTGATGTGTACATTTTTAGGTCATGTTAGATGTATTTAATGTTAAATGTGCTTGATAGATGTGTATGTTAAATGATTCTTGTTAAATGTGTGTAATGATAATGTTAAAAAATCCTTGTCTTTTGTTAGATGTAATCACAATGATGATGCCTTGTTAAATTATTGGATATGTGTGTGTTGACGCTTGAATCCTTCCGGACCGAAATGACAACCTCACGAGGACATTAGTCCCCCTTCATTTTTAGAGAGGTGGTACTCGTCTTGGAATAAAAGATATATCTGTTATATCTTCGATTAGGAGAGTGCTAGGAAACAAACCCTAAATCTTTATGCTTGCGATTATGAAATAAAATGTGGGCCAAGGAGGCCACCTAGGGGAACGCCCACCTAGGGCGCACAAGTCAATCACCTAGGCACAACACGTATTCACCTTTTGATGATGAATTAAATATATGTAAAATAAATGGTTCCCTTGGTATATAGGGTGAACCAGGACTAAAATAAAACATTCTTACCTTTTCTTATGAAGCTATGTGTCTTGGTTGTTTTCTTTTCTGAGTTTGCATTTTACATTCATGACAATTCCATTTTTAGGGTTTTCTGAAGAATAACCAATGTGCCTTCATTCATGGATGCCTCATGGTGACTCCGTTTTCCATGCTTCCACCTCTGATAGCAAGATTATCTCATTAGCTAGCCACTCTTTCAGGGAACAAATCATTTCCTTCGAGTTTTCTGAGGCATAAGGGAGGGCGCACCAATTGGGGTTTGCGCCCTTGTTGGTTTCTTATTTGTGGGAATGAAGTGAGTTCACCCTCTTCCATGGCTGCACTGGGATTCTCCCACTAATCCCCAAAGGTCACTCTAATATCTCCAAAGCCTCTTGGCCACTCTTGGGCCACCCCAGTCTGGATCCCCATTTGCTTGGTCATCCAAACTAATGGTGCACCCCTGAGGAGAGTTTTTGGTTAGAAGACGAGCTATGGATTGCATGGTCACCTTCTACTGTAGATCGCCTTCTTGGGCAGATCAATTGGTATCAGAGACTCAAGATCCATGGAAAGGCTTCCGATCTTGAAGATTGAGTCAAATGTTTTTTGGGGGGTTTCGTGAAATAATCCAGATTTTTCTCATTCCAAGGTTTCCATTTTATGCAAGAAGCTCCACAAATCTCATAAGCCCCAAGGGATCCCACATCTCCATTTCCACAGAGAGGAGATCCAAAAATATAAAACAATACAAATCTCTCCCTCTAGACCAATTCAAGCTCTGTTGCCTCAGGGTTTTGAGTCCTCTGTTCTCAAAACATAGTCCTTTGTTCTCAAAACAGAGTCCTCTGTTCGAAATTGCAACCTAGGGGCACCTTTTCTCTTCAGATGGCCTCACAATGCCTCCACGCAAAGATCCTTTGGCAATCGACTCAGATTCCAACACATCAAATCCCATCCAATATCTTGCCTCTGTCCTCAATGAGCTGCTCAGAATGCAACAACAAAAAAATCGAGATCCATTCTGGTTGGACACTCGAATCCAACTACCCAATTTTTCTGGGCAAACAAATGGTGAAATGGTAGATTCTTGGATCCGTAGCCTATCCACCTATTTCAATACATTTCCAGGCCTTACCGAGGAAAGAAAACTCCAGATTGCCGCCTTTCAATTAGAAGGACTGGCACAAAATTGGTGGGATACGAAGCAAGAGAAGACCACATCAGTGATAGAGATTGGGGATGCTTCAGAATCCTCTACTTCACAACCCATCAAAACCTGGGCTCAACTTTCCAAAGCTTTGAGAAATCGCTTCTACCCACCTGGGTATGTACAATCCTTACGGATCAAATGGCACCAACTTCGACAAATCCCTTCACAAGGAGTGTAAGGCTACATAGACTTCTTCTGCAAGATGCACCTCTTACTTCATGTTCTAGATTCGGAAGAGGTACTCATATTAAAATTTGTGGTTGGTTTATTAATTCAATTCCATCGAGAAGTAGAGATGTTTGAAAATCCAACTTTAGATAAAACGTTTCAGAGATCTTTGGCTATAGAAAGGAAAGTCACTCCTAGAGGTCGTATTCCTCAGTCCCGCCCTTACACCAACCCCCCCGCCTCTCAAAAATACATCTCCCATCCCTCAGCCTGCTTTCCACCTCCTCAAACTCAAAACCCCACACCTAATACAACTACAAGGACACCATGGTTCTCATTGCAAAAAACTACTTCACACAATTCATCAGATTTTCGAATCCTCCAAAATATAAAAACCAGCAAAACTCTACTCACTGAGCTCATTGTGCCTTCCCAAGTAGAAGATACTGAATAATTTCCTCTAGACAATCCCATAGAAGTAGATCCCTCATTGATTCTAATGACCCAGGAAAATTCGAATGCATCCACCCAACCCCTCTTCACCCATAACTGCCAAATAAAAAATGCCTTGGCTTTACTGATTATGGACAATGGAAGCGAGAAAAATTTGGTGTCTCAAGATCTTGTCAACCGCCTTAATCTTGTCACTAGTCCACATTCGCAACCCTATCAACTCGGATGGGTCCAAAAGGATGGCCCTCGCCTCCTAGTTTCCAAGCGTTGTCTGGTCACTTTTTCCATAGACTAATTCAAAGATACTGTCCTCTGTGATGTCTCCCCCTTGGATTGTGCGGATTTTCTACTCGGTATCCCATACCAAACCCAAAGAAATGATATCTATCTAGCCAAATCCCGCTAGTACAAAATTACCAAAGAAGGCCACACATATATCTTAACTGCAACGAACCCCAAACCCCCTTCTACCAAAGAACAAATCCCACATGTACACTTAAACCAATGTGTCTCTCTTTGTTTGGTGCGCCCAATAACACCAAACAATACAACGCACATTTTTCTTGAAACTATGACTCCCCTCCTCCATGAGTTCACAGAGGCATTTCAACCTTTGGAAGGACTTCCCCCCTCCCACCACATTGACCGTTACATTCATCTCATCCCCGTATCTGCCTTACCTAACACCCCTACTTACCAGTTGGCCCCAACAGAAACAGAGGAAATGGAAAGACAATTGATCAACCTCATCAACTCTGGCCACATCCAACCTTCATCTTCTCCCTGGGCTTCTACCGCCTTTGTCATCCCTGAATGAGATACCTCAGAAATGCGCCTTGTCACTGATTACCGAGCCTTGAACAAAGCCACAATAAAAAACCGTTACCTCCTTCCTCGGATTGAGGAACTACTCTACACCCTCCAAGGAGGTAAGTGGTTCACTAAATTGGATTTGATATTCGGCTACCATCAAGTTCGAATGAACCCAGATGATGTTTGGAAAACAACGTTCAAGACCAAATTTGGTCTTTTTGAGTGGAAAGTCATGCCTTTTGGTCTCACCAACGCCCCAACCACTTTCATGAGGCTCATCAATGACATCTTCAGAGCACATTTGGGTCGATTTTTGGTCATCTACTTAGATGACATTATCATCTTCAGTCGGACATGGACACTCACATGCAACATGTCTGACAAGTTCTCCAAATTCTCCAAGAACACAAGTTGCAAGTCAAAGAGAAGAAATCATATTTTGGTCAGACTTCGGTCCCCTATCTCGGTTTTGTGGTTAGCTCAGAGGGTATTCAACCAGATCTAGCCCACATCCAAGCATTGAAACAATGACATCTACCTTCTTCAGCTAAGGAGTTGAAAATACTTTTGGGTGGCATCAATTTCTATCGTAAGTTCATTCCCTCTTTTTCAAATATTTCTCGACCTTTGCATCAACTCTCAAATAATTCTTCTACATTCATCTAGACCAAAGAAGAAACTACTCACTTTTCTCAGCTCAAAGACACCCTCTGCTCATCCCCTGTTTTACATCTTCCAAACCTCTCCCAACCCTTTGATATTGAGTCTGATGCCTCACAATATGCTATTGGTGTCGTACTTAAACATGGAGGACACCCCAATGCTTACCACTCTGAAACCTTGTCCGAGGCAAATTTTTTTTATAGTACCTATGACAAGGAATTTTATATTCTGGTGCAATCACTCAAACAATGGAAGCATTATTTGTTGGGTAAAGAAACCATTCTGCAAACCGACCACCACCCTTTGATTTTGATCAACTCTCAATCAAAGATTCAGGAACAAAGGCACCTTAAATGGGCCTCCTTCATTCAACAATTTCACTTAGTCATCATATACAAGAAAGACACTTTTAATAAAATGGTTGATTTGCTAAGTCGACCTCCCACTCTAGTTCTTTCCATTCTTGAAGTACGTTGTGCTACTTATGACACATGGAAAGATCAATATGCTACTGACACAGACTTTCGAGATATTTGGGAAGCTTTGCAAAGCCCCACAGTGATCAATCAGACCCCCTTCCTAGACTACACTATTTGGGATGGGTGCCTATATAAGTTGAATTTGCTATGCGTTCCACACTTAGAAGACCACCTCTTGCTCATCAGGGAAGCGCATGCTTCATCCTATGGGGGCCACTTCGGGACCACAAAGACCACCCAACATCTGCAACGCCATTTTCATTGGCCTTCCATGTAGCCTCAAGTTGAAAAATTTATCAGAGCTTGTGCCTTATGCTCACAATCCAAGCCATCCAACCAGAAGCATGGGTTGTATCAACCACTGTCACTTCCTTCTCGGCCTTGGGAGTCAATCTCAATGGAATTCCTAAGTGGAATTCCAACAACCCAAAAGAAACATGATGCAATCTAGGTATTGGTAAGCCGCTTCAACAAAATGACACTTTTTATCCCATGCATAAAGACTACTACAACAACGCAAACAACGAAACTCTATTTCCGCCATGTCCAGCCCCATTTTGGCCTCCCAAGAAGTATCATCTCAGACATAGATTCTCGCTTCCTTGGTACATTTTGGAAGACCATCTGGGCACTATTGGGGTGCCACCTCAAGTTTTCTACTTCATTCCATCCTCAAACGTATGGCCAAATAAAGGTTGTCAATAGAGTCTTGGTGCATGCTCTCTGAACTCACTTTGGGTGCAACAAACAATGGGACAATAACTTGCACATTCTCCAACATAGCTACAACAAGGCAACAGATTCTTCTACATGCTTTTCACCTTTTGAAGTCTTCTTGGGCTTCCAACCAACATCTCCAACCAAACTCCCACTCACTTGGGCTCCTCAAGGTACCTTCCATCAATAGCAGGAACAACTATCAGCTCAACGATTTCTCCAACAAATTGCACAACGCCACAATGCAATCACATCAACACTCAAAGCAACCCAAGATCATGGCAAGCAGTGCCATGACAAACAAAGAGCCTTCATGGTCTTTCAACTACGGGATCGAGTCTGGTTACACTTGGATAAGAAGTGCTTCAAAGGCCACCATCATAAGATTCTTCCAATCAGATATGGTCCATATACAATACTCGACAAGATTGGAGAAAATGCATATAGGTTGGATCTGCCACCACAATTGGGAATCCACAATGTCATTAATGTAAATCACTCAAAGTTGTTTGATCCTTCCCTCTTGGAAGAACCAGTCACCATCACTTATCCAGTGGACAAAATTCCCGATTTCCAACTTCCATTGGCCAAAGACACTATAATGGACACTCGAAGTTGCTCTACAAGACATCAGACTTACACTTCATATCTCATAGCCCGCCAAGGCCAAACTCTAGCTCAGGAAAAATGGATCACAACTGATGTATTGCAAAACAAGTTTTCACATCTTCTTATGGAAGCCGGGACACTTCCAGATCTAAACAGGGAGGAATTGGGCCAAGGAGTCCACCTAGGGGAACGCCCACCTAGGGTGCGCAAGTTAATCACCTAGGCGCAAAACTTATTCACCTTTTGATGATGAATTAAATATATGTAAAATAAATGGTTCCCTTGGTATATTAGGTGAATCGGGACTAAAATAAAGCATTCTTACCTTTTCTTCTGAAGCTATGTGTCTTGGTTGTTTTCTTTTCTGAGTTTTCATTTTACATTCATGGTAATTTCGTTTTTAGGGTTTTCTGAAGAATAACTAGTGCACCTTCATTCATGGATGGATCCTGGTGACTCTGTTTTCCATGCTTCCACCTCTAAGAGAAAGCTTATCTCATTAGCTATCCACTCTCTCAGGGAGAAAATCATTTCCTTTGAGTTTTCTAAGGCAGAAGGGAGGGCACATCAATTGGGGTTTGCACCCTTGTTGGTTTCTTCTTTGTGGGAATGAAGTGAGTGCGCCCTCTTCCATGGTTGCATTAGGATTCTCCCACTAATCCTCGGAGGTCACTATGAGATCGCCAAAACCTCTTGGCCACTCACGGGTCACCCCCGTTTGGATCCCCATTTTCTTGGTCACCCAAACTAATGGTGCGCCCCTGTTCAGATTTTCACCCCTGAGGAGAGTTTTTGGTCAGAAGCTGAGCTATGGCTTGCGTGGTCACCTTCTCCTGTAGATCACCTTCTTGGGAAGAACAAAATGGTTCTTCAATAAATTGAGTACAATTTTTATGTGAAACAAAAGAAAATATTGAAGGAGGGATTCAACATTAGAATCAAATTGTGATCAACATCACACACAATCTTCTTAACAATATATAAATACATTGATATCTTTTTCATATGAGAGAATTATTTGATCATCTCAAAGAATTTTAACGGAGTACTGCAGTCAAGATCAAAAGAGAATTTGATAGGTCAACCTCAAATACTTTATATTCTGAAAACAAGGTTACAAAGCACAGTCGAGATCAACCTTGAAACAATTCTTTGTGGAGTTTTATTTATGAAATATGCTCTTTATTACAAAATCTTTGACAACCATATAAGTGGTTGCAAATACTCCATGATCATATAAGAAAATATCTTAGAAGAATATAAGAAGAATATTCAACAACTCAGCCTTGTGCCCAACTCTGAGATTCCAACATAAAACTATGAGAAGTGGTTTAGAAGNTTGTACCTTCTTCTTCCTCTGATCTTCTGCCCTGCCCCTTTGACAATACTGATTCTTGGACCTCTTGATGAAGCCTCTCTTCTCTTTTTAAGAAGAGATTTTCTAACTACCTCAACATTTAGGGTTTTCTTCCTCTTTTGAAATTCCCATGCAAGTTTCTTCTTGAAACATTCCCTTTAATTAATTCCTAATTAATTCCTCATGAATGAATTCACATCATTAGTACAAGTACATTGAAAGTGGATCCCTCTCCCCTTTTAATAAAAGTTTTTAATTAAACTTTTATTTTTTTAAACTTTAATTAATTCTCCACTAAAAGAGGACGATTGTAATTTAATTTTATGGAAGTGAAAGCCAAATTTTTATCCATGTAAACCACTTCTGATATTCCCTGAATCGTCTTATCTTTCCAATTATATAAAATTTTCCCAAAGTCATCGCTTAGATCTCAAGATACGAGTTCATGAAATTGGGTTGTCACGTAGGCCCATTAAAAATGTAGTTGACTAATATTTTAATTTACGAGAAACATTTATCAACTTTAAATACTTGAAATATATACCACCATATTCTATGCTAAAATACCTTTCCAATGATATAAAGTTTGTGCGATTCCAACACCCGGAGCTCAAGTTATGGCCTCCGTAAGATCAACGTTCAACTACTGTCGATCAAAATTGATGGGAAAATGTGAGCCCTTGGATGAATTTCGTGCTTCCCTTCATAAAATTCAACTTTTTGGTTTGAAAGTCTATTCCAAATGCATTGGGATATTAGATTCTTTAAGATATATAAAACTAAGTGTTTGATATACTTAATAAGAAACACAAGAACATAAGGAACTATGTAGCTTGGAGGATTTGGACCCTTGGAAAATTACTGAATATAATAATAATTTTGTATGCCCAATAAACCACCAATCTGCCCAGTCAACAATGATGAGTCACCCAACCAAATTTTTCCACATTTCATCACTTTTTGTATGCTTCCACGTGTCTTCATTAATTAGTTGCCATGTGACACCATAGGTAGGTGAGGAAGTCACCCACGGTAATACATAGTAAGAAATGAGTGTGAAACATTTTAAGTGTAATACATAGTAAGAAATGAGTGTGAAACATTTTAAGTGTAGGTGAAGTGGAGAGGAGAAGTAAATAGTAGTAAAAAGAAGTTGTAAATTATTCTAAGTCTTGAGAATCTGTTGGACATAATCATATAACATGAAATAAACATCACCAACCCGCGAACCGGTGAACCCGCGGTAACTCATATATTTGGCTAAATGTTGGAAAAGTTACATAGTAAAGAGTAGTAAAAAGAGTTGGATGCATTATGAAGGTGGCAAAATTCAAAGTGCATTGCGAGGGTATGGGAGATAGAACATACTCTTAAGAAATATCACCAACCCGCAAACCCGCGGTAAGCTATAGTAAATAAAACTAAGTCTGGAAAGTATATAATGGGTCACATGAAATATGGAAAATATGAAAAATTAAAAGAAATATATGGGAAATAAAGGAATTACGTGAAATTCAGGAAATGAAAAAGGGAAAAGGAAAGAATGGAAAAAAGTGATAAAGAAATATGGAAAGAAAAATAAAAGGAAATGGGAAAATAAAGGAAAATGGAAATGAATGTGAATGTGTAAAGGAATAAAGGAAAATGGTTAAGTGTGGAAAATGGTAAGGGGAATATGAAAGTAATGAGACAGTGGGAACAAATACTAAGTATAGAATGAGAGAATGAATAGAGCTGAAGGGAAAGGAGATGAGGGAACATGTGACTTAAAACATTTTTTATATTTCTTCTTGTAACACCTCCATTAGACTTCTGGATAGAAGTATGCGTATTTTGGACATGGAGACTCCGATTTTGATTCCACGAAATGCATGAAGCTGATACCGAGGGCTATGCAATGAATGTATAATAGTTCAAAATTTTTCATCTTCCGATACCGTTTTTTTTTAATTATTCCGAGAGCTAGAATATACAGGTGACCAAATTTCGGTTAACAATGTGCTAGCTAATTAATGACGTTTATATGTGCTAGAGGTATATATAATTAGATGATGTTAGCTAATGCATATAAATGTGTATTTTAGATGTTGTTTATGTTTGTTATAATATGGTTATCATAATCATGTTTATTTTTATAAATTACAAAGTTTAATTATAAAATTGAAACTATAATTGCATAGATAGTTCATTATACATATTCATTCTAACTAATTTTTTTTTCAAAAAACAAATTACATAGGAATAAATATTATTTTCCATTGTAATAATTACTCTTTTTGAATAAACTCTTCTACACTAAAAATTGTTATTATAAAAAAGTTATGATCTCCAATGATAAGCATTCTATTGGATTTAAAATTTTATGGATGCAAATCTTCCTATTGTTATTTTTGTCACTATTTCGTAAATTGATTGCTATCAAATTTTAAAATATTACTTCATTAATTGTGGTTTTACTCAACATTGGGGGCATAATTTTACAAGTATTTTAAAAAACAATGATAAAAGTATGTAAACTAACAAACACTACTTTAGTTAAAAACCAAATTATCACAAAATCATGTTATAAATTAATTTTTTAATTATAAACCACATATTTTGTTAATCTTTATTTTAAATTTACAAAATAAATGAACATAAACTAGGTTTTCGAATCATCATATTAACATATCCTAAAAAATGTTGTACTATTAAACATGAGTATCAACCATATCATTACATCTAATTATATCAACATACTAAATAGAATTTCACATCCCATTAAAAGTTCAACTGGACATTTAACATTTTTCAGGATTTCACAATTGGAAATACTTAAAGAAGATTAAACATTTTTAAATATATGCAATAAAATATAAATATATCCAAATAACAAACTTACCATGCAATCACAAATAATTTGAAAGACAAACATATTACGCATCAAATTCACTGTTAACCAACTAAAATTATTCGAAGATTTGTTATAATTAACTTAACATTTCCTCTATCAGAAGATGAATAAAAAACAATATAATTAGCGAAATAAAGAATATAACGAAAATATACAACAACAATATTAAAGATGAAATAAAACATGTATATATCACTCTCTGTTTTCATCACCCTCATTAATTTCCTCACTTGGCATGATAACACTGTTGTTCTCAAAAATATGTTTTGATCTAGGGTTGTGTCTTAATACAAATCACCAATCTCTATCCAACACAACTGGGTAAAAAAACACTTGGTTGCAATGTTTTGGGAAAACATAAGGCTCATTAGCTTCATCCCACATCTTTTTATAGTTGATACATATCATCCCACTATCACGATCTTCATTTACATTATTTCGATCAAAGGTGTCCCACCACTTGCACCTAAAAATAACACATTGGAAAGAAGAGAAGTCCACTCGAATGATCTCTTGTATCTTTCCGACATAACCCAACTTCCCCTGTATGGTGTTTTGATCACGGTCACTAGCATGTCTAGATTGGTTGAACTCAACTTCAAATCCACATTCTTGTGTCATGTGTTCATCATCAACATCCTCTGTGAGAAAATAATGTCCATATGCTCACATAGATGGGAACAAATGCACCTATAAAAAAATGAACAAATCGCAGTGTCAATATGTGTCTAATAACCCAACCATTAAAATATAAAATAATATAGATGTACTTACAATTCAAATGTGCATTACGAAGTTTAAAATTATGTACACAAAAATATTATTATCGAGTTGCTGCAACCAATCCCTATGTTTAGTGCATCCTCTTATTCACACGAGTAACGACCAGATGCACCATATTTATCTTTGAATTGGTCAACAACCCAACTATTGGGGCATATCATTGGCATATTTTCTTTTAAATGATCAGGATAAGGCATGCTTCTACCATTCAACTGTTTGAATTTTTTCCTGTCACTTTACCATTTCCTCCTCTTCTATTCGTACAATGCGACCCACGACTGTGTTGCCTCCGATTTGTAAAGAATGAATTTATTGATGGCATTAATTTCTGAATTTGTTGATGTATTCATGAAATCAAACCAACATATAGTACATATGAGATCATGAAAATATACATTTTGAAGTTCAGTGTGAATAGTTACTGTGTAGGAATTTGACAAAAGATAAGTTACTTACTATTTATCAAGCGCCTTTTTCCATTTGTTTGGAGAAGCTCTCCTTCTCTTTGGTCTTCATCCCTTTTGTCGTCCAAAATCACTGCACCTTATTTGTTGTCGATCTGCTTGATGTACTCATTGGAATAATAGAAAGACCCATATGATATGTACCCCTCTACCATAGACCCCTCAAGTTTTTCCCTTTGATGAGCAAATCCTTTCAATTTCTTCATGTACCTCTCTAAAAAAAACATCAAGTGATAGGATACCACCTCGACTAATTCAACCTCGTCTACTAGGTGAATTAGAAGATGAACCTGCAAGTCCATGAAGCTCGGCTGTAGTTCCTTTTCAAACATACAAACAATCTTACCTATTTCTTGACGCCATCGTGGAATTCTAGCCATATGAATCTCCTTTGATGTGATCCAACATAAAATGCAGATAATTTAGATATGTCACGCCTTAGGTCATGGGGGAAGTCATGGTTCACACACCCACGCACGAGCAGATGATAATGACACTACAAAGTAAACACATAAAAAATTAATTCTATTTTATCCCATGACATAAAAATAAAAATTAGAAATACTAAAATCATATTTT
>SNQJ01S0014859.1:48954-65573 GCA_010110895.2 Picea sitchensis
CACACCCAATATAACTTCCTTTGCCAAAGAAATATCTTCTTTGTTCAAAATCCATGGGACATCACCTTCTTTGAAAGACCAAGAGGTACCGAACTCTCCTCTACTTTCCTGTCTTGGCCAATATTTTATTTTTTATTTTTTGAAGAAATAAGATTTCTCCTCACAACCAAGGTGCCACTTTCTTTCGATGATATGTGCCTCCATAAATAATATGGAACATTTTTAAATATATGCATGGGATCTAGTAAGTGGACATTATTAAGATGCTCTCAATGGGAAAGCCCATAAAATATAGATTTCCTTTTCATCCCAATGGGAAATTTCTCAACATAATTGTCGAAGAGTTATGGATAATCGAACATAGGCTCCTCATTTGAATCGAACATTTTTGTAATATCCTTCTCCTTCTCTCTCTCATATGCTCTAAGCCATTCTATTGGTGTCATTATTGCAAGCATTTGGGTTGTCTCTAGTTTACCATTGAAAGAAGATGTTGCTCTTTTATAAGGGTATTCTTTTGGGAGGAATACCCTCGAGCAGTCGTAACTATCTTTCATAGGTGGTTGGACCACCTAGCCTTCAGAGAAGGTCCACAACATTTACATCCATGATAGTTTTTAGCTACAAGACCTACAAAATTATTGTATACATAACACGTTAGCGTTTAAGAATATAATGTCAATCACAGTGAATAAAACATGCAACTAGATATTATTACATATATAAACAAATCAATAAACATGTTAATTACGAGAGAAAACTACTAATCCTGGATAATCATGTGTGGTGTAAGCACATATGCCATACAACGTAAAAATCCTCTCTATTTCAATGGGTCTTGATACATCGTATACATGTATCCCTTCCCATAATTCCTTCAATTCATATACCAATGGTTGTAGATAGACATCCATATTATTCACTTGTCTTCTACCAGGGACTATAAGAGCCAACATAAGATGTTCATTCTTCACGGACAACCATGCTTGGGGACAAGGGACAACCTTGCTTGACTCCAATATTGTAGATAATCTCGTTTGACTAGCCCTCAATGTTCTTAAACTTGGAAATAACGTTCTCATACAACCATATTGCAACAACCCTCAACTCGAAAAACACTTTTATCTCTTCCAACCTATCCCAAAGGTTTTTCCTAGGAATTGTGTAAAATATTTTCTAAAGTCAACAAAACAACAAAAAATATTGATTTAAGTATTGCATAACTCTTTTGCAATGATCCTAAAGGTAACAAGATGGTCCATAGTTGAATGATATCTCTTAAACCTGACCTGGCTTTAGTGCTTTTACCGTGACTTTCTAGACAAAGGCTAATCTTCTTTTCCAAAATAATTCCATAAAACTTGGCTAAAATCGGGCTAATCATAATGATGTTTCTATCCCTATTTTTAAAAACAAGAACAATGAGACTTTGAGTCCAGGGTTTAGGGAAGACTTGTTTGATTGCTAAATTGAAGAGCTTGTGTATGTGAAGGATGAGGATAGACCCTCCGATTTAAAAAAATTCAGCTTGGTAGCATTCAATGTCCTTAGCTTTCCCATTTATAAGTTGAGTGCCCAAGATATGCAATATAAGCAACATAAAATTGTGATTTTGTGCACATTTATGTCGTTGAATATCGACGAAAAAGACCAAAACTTAAAATAGTTATAAAATAAAATAAATATATATCTCTAACTTCTATTTTGTAATAAAATAAAATAAAAATATATGTGATATCCATTTTGAAATAAAACTATATATATATATAGATTTGAAATTTTAATTTATTTTGAAATAAAATAAAATAAATATATCTTTAACTTTCATTATAAAATAAAATAAAATAAATATATTTCTCACTTAACTTCTATTATGTAAGAAAATAAAATAAAATAAATATATTTTTAACTCAACTTCCATTATGTAATAAAATAAAATAAATAAATAAATTTTCAACTTCCATTAATCACAAGGTGGGTAACGTATGTATTCACCAACAAAGCACATGGAGGGAAGGTCTTTTTGCAGTCACCCTCTACATAAAGGAAGCCAATTACAGGGCGGAAAGACGATTTCAAGCAATCCCAAGGGTTATGGCCACTATGTAATAGAATAAAATAAATAAATAAATTTCCAACTTTCATTAAAACACTTGAAGAATAAAATAAAATAAATAAATCGTCAACTTCACTATCACACTTGAATTATTTATTTATTTTAAATGAATTGAAATTTTGGTATAATTATTTAAGTTTGTTTATCAAAATCTATAACATTGATTATAATACAATAAAATAAATATATCTTTAACTATAACTATTTTGAATTGACTTGAAATTTTGGTATATTGAGATTTAAATAAAATAAGTATATCTTTAACTTTAATTGTTTTGAACTAACTTGAAATTTTGGTATATTTAATATTGAAATTTAAATGAATTGACTTGAAATTTTGGTATATTGAGATTTAAATAAAATAAGTACATCTTTAATTTTAATTGTTTTGAACTGACTTGAAATTTTGGAATATTTAATATTGAAATTTAAATAAAATAGATGTCTTTTACTTTGATTGTTTTAAACTAACTTGAAATTTTGATATATTTAATATTGAAATTTAAATAAAATAAATATATTTTTAATGGTTTTCAACTAATTAAAAATTTTGATATAATTTTGAGTTTTAAATTGACTTGAAATTTTGGTATATTTAATATTGAAATTTAAATAAAATAAATATGTTTTCAATGGTCTTCAACTAATTAAGAATTTTGATATAATTTTGAGCTGGTTTATTAAAATTTATAACATTGAATATAATAAAATAAAATAAATATATCTTTAATTTTAATTCTATAGAATTGAATTATTTATTATTACGAATTATTTTAAATTTTGATATAATTAGTTAAGTTGATTTATCAAAATTTAAATTTAAAATTTATATAAAAAAAAAATAAATTATTTTTTATTACAATAAAATGAATTTATTTTAAATTATTACTTCTTAATTTTTGTTTTTTCATTTAAGTAGTTATGTGTTTTTAACTCTATTTTTGTTCTTTCATTTTGTTTGTATGTTTTTAAATATTGAGTCATCTAGTGAAATTCCATTAGTGTGATTGACTTTAAAATTTTGTTAGATTGATTTTGAAGGTTATATGTTTTTTATTATTTTATTTAAGTATTTGCAAAAGTTATAATATTATTTATAATATAATAAAATGAATATATCTCTAATTTGTAGTTTTAATTTTTATTTTGGAATAAAATGTTTTAGTCTAATTATTTTATCTTTTGGTTATTTTAGGAAAATATTTTCTGTTTAATTTTGTCTAAAATTTAGTCAGAAATGGTTTAAGTGGTTAATTATGTATGATGATGATGATGATTAACGTCTATTGAAACCGAAATGATCTATGAGACCTTAACATGGTAAGGGATTCTTTGCAATTCTTTAGAATTTTGTTTTTGTGCTAAAAAATCATTAGAGATCACCATAGTTTTGTTGAGTGAGAATGTTAGGAAGGTTGACACCGTAACAAATATTTAGAAATCATGATGTAATCTAGCTATAGGCTAGACAATCTAAGAGAAAGTGTTTTTCATCTTCAACCTTCTTAGTGTCACAAAGGTGACATACTCTTTCATCCCTTGGCATTTTAGGAATTCACCAACACCCACTTTCACTATGGAGATGGTGAGAATTTGTTCTTATCTTAGCAATTCTTAATTTTTTCTTTACACTTGTCAAAACATAGAGATAATTTTGCTCTTCTAGATTAGGGTGATTACATCCTTGTAATATCTTAATTGTTGTTTTCCTCTAACTCTTTATCACATCACATTTCTCCTTAAATTTTGATTTAATGATATTTTTAACAGTATCCTTATTTTTCAAAATGATGTCTTCCATGATTCCCCAATGGCTTAGCCAAGACTGGGCATTTTATTCCATCCTCGCTTGAGTCGAAGGTGGAAGGTGGTTACGACTTGATTTTGAAGCAATTTTATGAAGTCTCTTGTCTTCCATGTTGTTTAACTTGTTCTTATAAATTAGGTATCTAGTCATATCTATGCTCTCAATGAGGGAAAGGATTGCCTCTAAGAGGAAGATGGGATAGGGCATATTTCCTTTAATTTTGATATTATAGGTTATACAATTATTTTGGATTTGCTTTATGTTTCTCCAAGATTCACAAGAGATCCTGCATCTTGAGACTTTGCATCCATATAGAATAAAAAGCATAACAAGAGTCTCAAAGAGGAGTTTATTCTTAACCCATATCTAAAGATCGACTGATTTACAATTGTTTTCAAGTCCATAAAAATCTTTCCATCCCCCAATAAGATTCTTAGTTGCTTTCCAAGATCGTGGGGACTCCTCGCCATAAGAATGATATCATCAACATAAAGAAGAAGTTTGATGGCTATACTAGTGATCTTCTAACTTGTCAATGTATATGCCAAAAAGGGTAGGTGACAAGGGACAACCTTGCTTGAATCCAATATTGTATTTAATCTCTTTTGACCAACCCTTAGTGTTCTTAAACTTGACAATAATGTTCTCATACAACCTTATTGCAGTAGCCCTCAACTTGAAAGGAATTTTTATCTCTTCCAACCTATCCCAAAGGTTTTTCCTAGGAATGGTGTCAACATATTTTATAACATCAACAAAACAACAAAAAAGATTGGTTTTAGTATTACATAACTCCTTTGAAATGATCCTAAAGGTAACAAGATGTTCCACAGTTGAATGATATCTCCCAAGCCCATCCTAGCTTTTAGCGTTACCGTGACTTTCTAGACAAAGGCCAATCTTCTTTTCCAAAATAATTCCATAAAGCTTGGCTAAAATCTGGCTAATCATAATGGTCATATAATTAGAGGGAATGTTTCTATCCCTATCTTTATAAACAAGAACAATGAGGCTTTGCCTCCAAGGAGGGAAGCCTTGCTTGATTGTTAAATTGAAGAGCTTGTGTATTGAAAATTTCAGCTTGGTAGCCTTCAATGTCCTTAGCTTTCCCATTTGTAAGTCGAGTTCCCAAGAGGAATTTCAACACATTGAATCCATTTTTTCATTCATAAATGCAATTTAAACAACATAAAATTGTGATTTAGTGCAGATTTATGTCATTGAATTCCGACTAAAAAGACGAAAACTTAGAATAGTTAGAAAATAAAATAAATATATATCTCTAACCTTCATTTTGGAATAAAATAAAATAAATATATCTCCAATTTCTATATATATATATATATATGATTTGAAATTTTAATTTTGAAATAAAATAAAATAAATATTTTTTTAATTTTCATTCTAGAATAAAATAACATAAATATATCTTTGATTTGGATATTGGAATAAAAAAAAAATAAAAAAAATGTCCAACTTACATTGTGGATATTTAAATTATTTATTATTTTACATGGATTTAAAATTTTGATATAATTATTTAAATTAAAATAAAATAAAAAATAAAAAAAATTAAATTAATAAAAAAATTTATATTCAATTTACATTGTAGATATTTAAATTATTTATTATTTTACATGGATTTGAAATTTTAATATAATTATTTAAATTAAAATAAAATAAAATAAATAAATATATCTCTAACTTTCATTGGAACACTTAATAATAAAATAAAATAAATAAATATTCTACTTCCATGAGAACACTTGAATTATTTATTGGTTTTAAGTAACTTGAAATTTTGGTATAATCATTTGAATTGGTTTATCAAAATATATAATATTGATTATAATAAAATAAAATAAATATATCTTTTAAGTAAATTGAAATTTTGGTATAATTATTTGAGTTTTATTAACACACTAGAATTATTTATTGGTTTGAAGTGATATGAAATTTTGGTATAATTATTTGAGTTGGTTTATCAAAATATATAACATTGATTATAATAAAATAAAATAAATATATTTTTGAAATGACTTGAAATTTTGGTATAATTATTTGAGTTGGTTTATCAAAATATATAATATTAATTATAATAAAATAAAATAAATATGTCTTTAACTATACTCAAATTAACTTGAAATTTTGGTATATCTAAATTTAAATAAAACAAGGCTATGTAATAGCATCTATACTTGTCTAAATAGTTTGTAAATATAAATACTACCATATAAGTTAAATTCATACTTACAATTTTATTGGGCATAAATTAAGTTAAGAAGCAAGCATATATAATTGAAAAAAACACATTATAAATTCAAGGAGCAAGCACATATAACTGAAAAAAACACATTATAAATTCATATATGCCCAATTTTACTGCTTAAGTTAGTTTAAGAGAAAAAATATATAATTGTCCAATTTTACTGCATAAGTTAAGTTCGGAAACAAACATATATACTTGAGAAAGATACACTATAATAATTTAGCATTCCATTGCTAAATAACTAAATAAATGTTATATGTTTTATTTTATTAGATTTTACATTAAATTTTATATTTACAATTTTTTCACAAATTATACATTGTCTAATAATTTAACACTTAAAAAATAAACAACCAAGAAATACCTTGAAATGTATGTTGTATGCTAAATAAGTGTTATATGTTTTATTTGTTTTATTTTATTGGATTCTACATTAAATTCTATATTTATAATTTTTTTCACACATTATACGATCTAATAAATTTAACACCCAAAAAATACCTTGAAATACATAATACATGTGTAAGCTAAAAAAAAATAAACAATCGAAAATGTAACAACTTTGTTGGAATTTTTTTCACAAACTATACTTTGCTTAATAAATTGAACACTTGACTCACGTTCCTTTTCATTTGGAAGAAAAAAACATAAACACCCTAAAAATACGTTGAAATGTATAATACATGTAACAATTGTGTTGAAAGTTGGAGCCATTCATTAATAATGGTAGGTGAATTGGATTCTACATTAAGTTACATATGTACAATTTTTTCATAAATTATATTTTGTTTAATAAATTAAACATCCAAGAAATATTTTGAAATGCATAATACAGGTGGAAGCTAAAATAATAAACAAGCTAAAATGTAACAACTTTGTTGGAAATTTTTTCACAAATTATATTTTGTCTAATTAATTGAACATCTAAATAAATAGCCAAGAAATACCTTGAAAAAATACATGTTTTTAACCATTAGGTCCACGCTATATGATATATCATATTGCATTGTAATATGATATTTAACTCAATATGATATATATCACACTGCAATGCAATATGATATATATATTTGATTGGTAAAGTCTATAGAGGTATACATACCTTACCCCTTTCTGGATTTGAACTTATAACTTCTTAAGAGGAAACACATGTTCTTAACCATTAGGCCCACAATGCATTGATCATCTCTATTACATTTTCACACAATATTTACATGTAACAAATATATTTAAGTGTTGCATTTTCACACAAAATTTACAAGTAACAAGCATATTTAACTACTATTGTCGAACTCCAACCCAACATGTTTGATTAAACATTGTAAAACAAAGACGGTAATCTATGTATCTGATAACCCAATCTGCAATCTACCATCACAGTGAATGTGGACCTCATTTGCCTCAATAATGTAGCAGACTGCACTTGTCTGCCTTGATCATTGCTTATATATCATAGCATAATATCTGTTGAAAATATGGAGGAATCGAAAGAAAAATCAGGTAAATCGGTGTAAGTGAAAAACAGTCAAGGAAATAAAAATTTGCAGGGCAGGTGATGACAATTTCCATGTTTTTTAAACCATGGTTGATATTATGGAGAAGGAAACTATCCAGTTTGTGATGGATGAACAACAGGATGGAAATGCCAGGCACTTGCATTATACACATACTTCATCATATATGAATATAATAAACACATTGTTATCCAATATATGAATATAATAAACACATTGTTATCCACTTTGAGTTAAAGCGATTCACTTATCTAAATCTTTAACGTGAACCACTTTTTTAATAAATTCTGAAAACAAAATAAAAACATTATTTTTTGAAGTTTTAATTTGAAATAATTTTTAATAAATTTGAAAATTTAATGAACACAAAATTATATTTAAATTGTAAATATAATTAATTTATTATCAATAAAACCCTAATTCAACATGAAAAATAATTAGTCCTATTTTCTAGAGTTGGGCAGAGTTATGTGGTGAGGTTGATCAGCCTTGAACATTGTGAAACCTATCATGGTGGCACTTGGTCTTGGAGGTTTGTAGGCAACCAGCTCCCGCAAGGACAAGTCTAATATTGCAACGCAAAGAAATAAACATTCATTATGGTTAACATTTCTGAGTGTATTCCATCGATCGATTCAGGGTCAAAGAAAGAAACATGAGACTTTGATAGCTTGATCTTGTTCGTGGCTAATCAAATACATACCTGACCTGTACAACTTACCGTTAAAATGTTATTATAAAATGATTTAATGGATTTAGATGTATAATATTTAGAGATTTGATCAGAGTTGAGGAGGATTATAGCATACCATTGCAAATAGTCACCATCGGGATCAGAGTTCCATAATTTCCATTCCTTGCAGTCTACCTAGGAAGAAGAACCAATAACCAAGCATAAATGGAAGCCCTTGTAATGGGCATCAATGAAGCTTTAAAACAAGGTTTGAAGAAATGTTTTACAGAGGGGACTCCAAAGTGGTTATAATTCATCTCAATGGAAAAACTCATCAATCTTCATGGGGAATGTCTAGTCAGTCCTCTTGGATCAAGCAAGCTAGTTTTTGTTTTGACAAGTTTGAACACGTCAGGACATGTTCCACTAACGAAAAAACCAGACCAGGGTCTCCAACAAGTTAACAACATCATTAGTATTTTATTCCAGTAAGCCTATGCAACCGATGGGGGGATGAAACTAATTTTTTTTATCTGTGGATATATTTTTTAACCAAAAACAGAGAAATAAAGAACAAATGAAAAGTACATGCAGGGATTTACGAGATAAGAATGGGGCTTCAATAACTGGGAACGAAATTATGGAAAAAAAATATGATACTTTTGAACCAATTTCCATAGCTGAAAACGGTTAAAGAGTATTATTGTAAGTCTGCCTTACCTTGGTTACACTGGGTAGAAGGCCCCTCGACGTTGCCAGATGAGAATTGATCCTTTGACGACGCCTTCTTTCATCCTCACTATGGTTTTTTGATGCTTCAAGGGGTTTCTCTTCCAAAATCTCTTTCAAAGTCATCCTTGAAGCATTCACAAGCTCCCCTCTTACATTATCCAACACCAAAGAACCGCCCCCATTTTGAGCAAGTTGATTCTGCTCACAATGCCTAACTCCATTGGTGTTCAAATATGAAACAATCGTTTGCAAGTGGCTTCCATAAGATGAGAAGGGGAAAACACCGGTTTGGAAATCAGGAAGATGAGTAAGCGAAGTTGGATCAGAATATCCACTTGGAAATGTTTGCTGGTGAAATCCACGCTTGGCTAGGATTTTGCGTAGGGAATAATTGCCAGTAAACATTTCCATTGTAGGAAGTGCAATTTAACTGCAAGCAATAACCACGGGTCAATCACTATGAGATTAATCCCAGTAGATAGTCTGCCTAAAAAATTGGGGCATAAAATCTCCCGAGGGAGAGAATTCAAAGGGAAACCTTTGCCACTGTCGTCGTCACTAGAGGTAGTTGTTTTCTTCTAGCTCACCACACACGGGGAAAAAGGATAACTGGAGCATGAAAATTCTCGAGGGAGCGAGAGAGGGAGGGAATTCGAAGGGAAACCTTTGCCACTGTCTTCGACATTAGAGTTAGTTTTCAATATCAAGGTCATACAATGGAATAAGTGTAAGGAAGAATCCAAAAAGATATCATCTTCTAGTTTAACTTTTAGGTATAGGGACGTAAAATGAGCAAGTCAGCTACTTAGAGTATCTATGCTCACATTCGTTTGTGTTATAGGAAAATCGAAATTTGCTATAACAGAAATTGGCTACTCCTATAACAAGTTTGCTATAACAAAAATTGGCGAAATTGTTATTAGCATCATTAATTACTACTTAATATAAAACAATGAAACTGGTCAAACATTCCATGTATAAGAATATGATTACAATATAGAAAAACTTAGAATTTTGTGCCCTCCCTGATTTCAATAGAAAATGGTAGGGGTAAGCTAGGGAGTGAGGTTGGATGTTGTAATTATGAAAGCAACAAAGAACATAAGCATGCCTCTTATTTTTTTCATAGTGATATATAGGCACTGTCCTTCATTTGTTTATAGTGTTTGAAGGAGAATGCCGGTTCTATTCACATTCCTTCTATGTGAAGGTCAATCCTTGACATTCAGTTTTTTCGTTGTCAATGGTAAACCTTGTTATGGTCATTCCTTGAGATTTATGTATAGTCAATGCCCAAACCATCTTAGGAGGATTCATTTCTTGTTACTCCATTGTATGGATGGAATTGGTACATGCTTTGGTTGGGTTTGGTCCTATGGAGGGCCAATGTATTTATCGAATTTCACAAAAACATATGTTGGAAAATTTGGAGGGTTACTTCCTGGTGCATATACAATTTATATGACTACTCCCAGAGCACCATTGACTAATCCTGCAAAGACACATAAATTGCAAGCATAACTTGTTGGTCTACACAACAATACATTTTTTTCAAGTTGGTGTGTTTCTGAACCACTTATTAATTCCGTGGCACTTTGCACTATAGACATATTCAATAATTGGAACATGAACTTGTTGTGGTTGTCCACAAGAATGTTTGTTGCAAAGAGGTGGATTGAAGTGTCAAATATTTGATATTCTTAGATGGACAACAATACAAAACACATAAAAGTAAACCTGTGTAAAAAAGAAAAATTGTTACACAATACTTTGCAATAATTCCTAATCTTCTATAAAAATTAATAATATAAACATATTCAAATACAAAAACTTAAAAAATAAACATCTTAATAATCATTATTTTCAAAATAAAATTATATTATATAAAAATATATAGGTAATAATTAAATAAAATAAGATAAATATATTCAAATACATCAAATTTATTTTAATAAAATTTGCATGAAATTTTCAAATCCATACTATGAAGATGAGTGTTGGTGTTTTTTTTAGCACTAGAGTGAGCAAAAACAATGCCTTTTAGTTGCCTTGTTAGGCCAACAAAACAATACAGAAATGAATTAGTTGATTAGTGGATCAACCAAAGAGAAAACAAGAAAAGAAATAACAAAGAAATAAAAACTAAATTAAGCATGTATAAACTCAAATGGATGCATGAAAGAGACACAATATGTAGCTACCAATAGGACTGATCTTTGAATTGATAACACCTAGGAGAAGTATGAGAACTTATGAGTCCTCTCTTCCTCCTTGGGGGGCCTTGAATCCCCCAAATACAAAACTCTCTTCTTCTAACAATGTAAATACAATGGTGAAGATTTGATTGTCAAACTTCTAGTTGATGTTTGGATATGTTACGACCGAAACAACGACCTCACGAGGATATGAATCCCCCTGCGTTTTAATAGAGGTGGTACTCCTATTTGGATAAAATATATATCTTGAATATATTGGATTAGGGAGAATGCTAAGAAACAAACGCTAGATCTTTATTCCTTTGATTTGTGTATGGAATGGTTCTTGATAATCAATTAAAAATAGAAATATTGAAGGGGGGCTTCAATATTAGAATATATTTGTGCTCAACATCATATATATGTAAATGTGTTGAACCTGCACAGAAAAGATCTAGCTCGCAAATGACATACACAGTTTGCAGAGAAAATATGAGAAAATAGAAATAAGAGAAAAAGAATGGAAGAATTCTCATTAACCAAATGAATGAATGTTAATTTACACATGATATAATCTGTATAAATCAACTAATGTGCATTGGAGGAGAAGACAATGTGCCATAGTGGTGGTCTAGAGTGATATGGGCACACACCGACATTTACAGGAGTAAACTGCCACCTAGTCTAGTCTCTTAGGCAGTTACATGAGTTAATTGCCACCTAGTTTGAGTTAACTAGTCTCTCAATCTTTAGTTAACTGACTAAAACAGAGTGAAGTGAGGAGGAGATCAGGGAATCATGAATAATGCACTAGTTTGGTGAAAATTCCAAGGATAATGTACATTAGCTGGTGATGATCCCAATGTTGCATGGCGATGATCCCAATGTGGCATCTAGACTCCACTCAACTAATCAAACTGAAGTGTGAACTAAAGAGAATATTCTCCCTAGAATATAATAGACTGAATAATGATTAGTAAACATATGGAAAACATTAGAAAAAATAATTCCTAGGTGTGTGTGAAGTATCTCCAACACCCCCCCTGGACATCACTATGGTGAAAATAAAGAATGGCTCTCGGTAAGGAGGCCATGTTAGGTACCCAAATACAAAAGATGCACTAAAATAAATGAGGAAAGTGGGAAAACCTCATGGGAAACCCCCCCTCAAAGTACAATGTATGTAAGAAAAATCACTGATAGTTGCTAGGAAACTATGTCCTTCACTCCAAGACGACTGCACAAAGAATGAAACTTATGCTCACTGAAGGTCTTGGTGAAGATGTCTGCAGTATGTTCTGCTGAAGGATAGAGCTACAGGTCAATGATCCCCTCATGTACTAACTCCCAGATGTAGTTCATGTAGATCTCGATGTACTTCGTCCACTACATCTGAACTGGATTTCTACAGAACTTCAGAGTACTCTGGTTGTCACACCAAATGAAAATCAATTGATGAAACTGGATGCCCAACTCAGTGAGAAAATGTTGTAGTCACATAGGCTGAATGGTTATGTTAAATACCCCTATGTACTCTACCTTGACTGAAGATAGAGAAATAACATCCTGCGTCTTTTTCTACCAACAGATAGGCCCAGAACCAAGACGGACTGAGTAACCAAATGTGGACTTCCAATCAATGCTATCGCCAGCCCAATCCGAATCAGTGAACCCAATGAGGTCCAAAAACCTGTGCATTGTAGATTGGTTATGTATTGAGCCTTTCATAGGATACCAATACACCAAGAAGATAGACCTATATATAAAAAGTAAACATCATGACCAACATATAAAAGGGTAGATCAACAAAAATGACAGAGTATCCATAACAATAGAAACTAGAAACTACACAGGAGCTTTTGCACTAGGATTCACCTACAACAAACAACCTCATGAATAAACATGGTATGTTAGGATTATTGTAGGGTAAAGTTGGGAAAGGACATTCTCTTTATAGAGTAGTGGCTACGTTTTGGTGCATTAATCAATGTAGCTTGAAATTTTCTTAACTTTTGCTCTAGGATTCACCTGCAACAAATAACCTCATCAATAAACATGGTATGTTAGGATTAGTGCAGGGAAAAGTTGGGAAATGATATTCTCTTTATAGATTAGTGGCTAATTTTTGGTGCATTAATCAATGTAGCATGGAAGTTTCTTTAAAAGGACTTTTATGGCATGCGATGATCTCAAATAATTGCTTCTTGATATCTACATTTGCATCAAGTGGTGTTACAAACACTTGTAATTTCCAAATACTTAATGGAGATACATGTGATATGGACAAAGGATGTGCCACAATGACCAAACTTCGGCTTATCATTGCAACAACTTTAAGAGATTTCATAATGGATAGTAGTAGAAATCATTGGCTAATTTGCAATAATAGTAAATAGGATGTAACAATTTTTTTGGATCTTTTATATTTGAATTTAATGACCACTATTTAAGGGAAGATTTCATGTAAACAATTAGCTTCCACAATTTGGTACAATAGTTATGTGGATTCCAATTTTTTTACTTGGAATATAAATTTTAGTTTTACATGTAATGGACAATATTCATTTGGATTTTACAATAAAACTACATAAGCATGTATGTTGTCATGAGTGTATGTTAAAGTTTGTAAATGAAAAGAAAACACAAAATAATAGCTATATACAAGCTTTTGACTATAAGGGACTTCCTCATAGACAAAGGATTCTTGGGATATATTCACAGTAACTTTTGTAGAGTAAATTATGGGTGGTAGGTGCAAGGGGGATCTTATTTTATCCTCATGGAAATCATGAAGCAAGCTTTGTTTGGAGATTTGAAGAAGCTATCAACAAGCATGTGGAGGCTTTATCCCTTTATCAAGGCATTTGAATATTAGATACAAGAAGGATTAGGAGTCTCTCAATAATAGGGGATTAAAAAATCAGTTTTAGGCACATGCATCTTCACTCAACACCCAAGGATTTCATTCTATCCAGGATCATCCTAAGAATTCAAAGAGAAGCAAAGAAATTTCACTTGGTAGCATACTACCATGTTTTAAGGGTTCTCAACAAAAAAAAAATAATGAGGTGAATGATGCTAATTTTTTAAGTGATGGAACAATGAGAACAAAACACGAGACTATTTCTCTATTCCATATTCCATAGAACTTTGGTCTTAAGTCATTCTTAGGATGCATACTTAGTATAGTAACATGGGACACATTCCATGCCGAGTGGTGGCACTTTTTCATTCCAAAATGATGGGTAATTACTTTCCATGGACATCAAGGACCACTATTCATGCTTAACATGATGGCCAAGTAGGCTCACAAATTGTTTACATTCAAAGATGCACAAGTGGGATAAATAAAAACCATGGTCTGAGCTACCTCATTCTAAAATGTTATTGGTTTAAAGGGGGGTTTGGTTCTAGGGGCCTCAATCAATTCTTTTGGGCTTCTTTTAAGTGGTTCGTTCTGTTGGTTCTCCAAGGAAGGTGCACCCAAAGTAGGGGACCATGTCTCACTCCAATCTATTGTTTTATGTCTTCACTTAGTGGAAAATCCAAACAATCTGCGAGAATGGTGAATCACAATCATTCTAGATGTTGATTTTTGTGTGAGTTTTCAGACTTGCAATAGGTTCCAACGAGGAATGAAATACTACTTTCAGATAATTAGGTAGTCATATCTCTATTGAACAATAAAATCACTAATCATATTGAAGCTCAGAACATCAAGTATGAATAACTTCTTGAGACTATGATTTTCCAGGGAAAACAAATCAAGAAGCTTGTTGTTGAAAATAACATGCTCTATCAATTGGTATTGGGCCCCAAGTGTTTAGTGTATTTTACATCTCATCCAAAAATTCGGATTGGGTCGATCTTAATCACAACTAGGGATGAAGAAACTGTGCAACAAGTTCAAAGAGAATTGGAAATGGAGCAAGTTGATGAGCATTTCCATTTCTCAACATCCATCAAGTAGGAAGACTTTAACAAAGATGTATTTTTTTAAACTTTACGTTTTTAATGTTTTCTAAATAAATTTTAATTCTAGGTCAATATTTCAAGGTGTATACTAGTAGTTTTCTTGACATCTCTTTCAAATAAGTTATTTTAGGCCAAAGTATAAGGAGTACTTTTGTATTTTTGAGACTTTTAGGTAGATAGAATTTCACAATGCTCTTTTTTGTTTGTATTATTATGGTATATAGTGAGAATGTACCAACCTTTTAATACAAATGCTACCATTTCCAATTTAAAATAAATTATTGTAAACACTAGTTAAAAAAGAAAACAAAGTAACTCCTTTTTGTTTGTATTATTTATTATGGTATATTGTACGAATGCACCAACCTTTTAATACAAATGTTATCATTTTCAATTTAAAATAAATTATTGTAAACACTATTAAAAAAGAAAACAAAGTAATTCTTTTTTGTTTGTATTATTATGGTATATAGTGTGAATGCACCAACCTTTTAATACAAATGTTATCATTTTCAATTTAAAATAAATTATTGTAAATATTAGTTAAAAAATAAAACAAAACAACTATATATATATATATAAAATGTTCAAAGGAAAAATAAATGTAACACGAATTGAAAAAATGACAATACATTATTGAATTCAATATTTCGTTAACAAGTTCTCCTAAAAAAATCAATCAAGTTGTTCTAGTAAAGATCCAAGAGAAAGGTATTTAGTAAGTCTCACACAGAGTACCATACCTCCATTGTGAAAAGTATAAAAACAATGAATCTCACACAGAGTACCATACCTCCATTGTGAAAAGTATAAAAACAATGAAATTGTAAAATATAAAGTATAAACTAAAAGCATTGTTGTCTATGGCTTATGAATTCACTATGATTAAGTTTGAATAGAAAATGTTTTAAATCCATGATACTTAATTCTAGTAGTTAAAAATGAAAAACAAAAGAGACCTAATACAAATTATGAATTAATTAATAATGAATTAATAAAAGAATAAAAACATAAATCTTAATAATATGATAAAATATTAAAAAAGGTAACATTAATTAATATCATTCATTAAAAATTATAATAAAATAACTTTTTTAAAATATAATAAAAATTCCCGTATGGGGTGACAAGTGGAAATGGAGTGCCAACTGTCCCCGCATTCAGCCAAAGCTTAAATGTTGGGCGTGGCATCCACACCACCCTCACTACGGATGGAGGGCCGCATTAAAACCAGCTCTGTCATGGGAGGACTATCCACCCGCGCGAGCATTAACGAGATCAGACATAGAGATGATAAAGGAGGATACTGGGCTATACAGATGGATTATGAGTTTCTCT
>SNQJ01S0014859.1:73277-96893 GCA_010110895.2 Picea sitchensis
GACAGGTCACCAGTCACTTAGGTCTCTCATGTCCTATGTTTTTAGTTTATTGCTACTGTTTTACTGCTACTGTTTTATGTCTTCTTAGACTTTGGGCACCTGTCCTGGTTTCCTCCGGGCAGGACAGGTGCCAATAGATTACAACTGTTTATGATTGGCGTCGATGCTGGTTTCCGGTTTCCGGCAGCATTTTGACTGATACAGAATCTTGGCTATGTACATTTTGTTACAATTTTTGATAATATAGCATAGAAGGCTCTAACCCTTTTTTATTTAAAAATAAAATAAAATATAATAAAAATAAATAAAAAGAATAATTAATAACTAACTAAAGTGAACTTATAAATAATAAGTAATAAAGAGTGTGATAGGAAGAATTATATAGTGTTAGTAAAGATTAACTTAATTAATAACAAAACTAAGAAAGACCAAAAAAGAAATAATAAAAATCATAATAAAATAACTTTTTTTAAATATAGTAAAAATAAATAGAAAGAATAATTAATAACTAACTAAAATGAACTTATAAATAGTAAGTAATAAAGAGTCTGATAAGAAGAGTTATATAATGTTAGTAAAGATTAACTTAATTAATAACAAAATTAAGAAAGACAAAAAAAGAAATAATAAGTAATAAAGATATATAAAGAGTTATATAGTATTAGTAAAGATTAACTTAATTAATAACAAAATCAAGAAAGACAAAAAATAATAGAGATCTAAATAAATGATCAAGAAAATCATTATAAGGAAAAAAGATAACAAAACAAATAATAAATGATCAAGAAAATCATTATAAGGAAAGAAGATAACAAAACAAATAACAATAAAAAGAAGGAAATAAAAGAACTTGCAATGGGTCAGAAGAACAACAACGGCAACAACAAACACAAATGAAAACACTCACATACGAGGGCACATACTTAAAACTTACATGGGGTTATTTTAATGGTTGTGAATGTTGGGAAGCCATGTCCTACTCAACTTGAGGCCATCACCCTAAGACAATTACTAGATTTTTCAATTTTGATAGCCTCTCTAATGTTTCTTTTTGAGTAGGGTCTCATTTTCTTGGAATGATTTTCCAACTTTGATGAACATACTCAATAATGAATAATGTTTTTTTTATGTTTTTTGATTTGATTATAACCTAGATAGAACTTCCGGTCTTTGAAACATAGGTATGTCCACATGAATTGGGATGCAATAAACCCCTTTGTGTCGCCAACAGTCTATAAAATCCTTTATGGATTTGACGAGATTACAAATAATGCTACGAGTGAACATTTTCTTGATTTGATTTCTCCTTAAGATACTAGCTAGTTTTCCAATGGTCCTTGAATATAAGGGACCATTACTTTTGATTAATTACTTCGCTATGATCATGTACTCTCAAAATTAAGGTAACTTTTGGAAATAATTATTCGCTTGTCAATCTTTATACCCCATACCTTTGAATACCTTCACCAAGCGTTTTTTTTTCTTTCTCCAATTGCTTATCATTAAATATTCTTAAGGCACATGTCACAACACTGTTAACAAAAACAAGCTTATAGGAGTTGACATAGAGGTATTTCTCTATGTAGGTTTTCTTATGATATGTTTGATAAAGAACCATTGACTTTTTTTTTTTTTTAAGAGATGAGTATGTTTAGGAACATAGTATATTGGTTGTTTTGTAATTCCATTGAAACAATATATTGGAATAGTTATAGGATAGAAACACTATATATCATTTAAAAAACAAAAAAATTGAAATATTATTTAGAATTTTATAGATATTGATATTAAAAGATCAACATTATAAAAACTCACTCCTAAAATAGTTTAGTTATAGGATAAAAAAGCTATATATCATTTAAAAAAACAAAATAAATTGAAATATTATTTAAAATAGTTTAGTTATAAGATAGAAAGACTATATATCTTTAAAAAAAAACCAAAACAAATTGAAATATTATTTAGAATCTTATAGATATTGATATAGATTTTTTCAAATTTGTCTTGGAGCAAGTACTTTGAAAAAAATCATGATAGGAGGGTTGATAATGGTTGTTGGAGATGAAGCATGAATAAAAAACTTTTTTGAACACTTTTCTAGTAAATATGAAATATGCAAAGCATCTCCATGTATTTTCAATGAGATCTGCATGTCTTGCAAATAAAAAACTGAAATAGATGGAAAGCTAGTTTATTGATGAAATATGAAATGTTTTTGTTAATGTATATTTTTGGGGAAAAACATAATATTTCTCTATTTTTGTTTTTCAATTTTAATTTCTTTTTTCTTAGAAATCAATAGATCAATTCATTAAATATTTTAAAGTGAGGAAATGAGCTTGAAAATAAAAAAAAAATCCAACACAAAGTACTAAAATGAAACACAACTAAGAAAATATGTAACTATCAAAACACAGAGTGCACAAAATGAAAAATAAATTGCCAAAATCAAGCTAAAGAAAATTGTTTTCTTATACATGCATTTAATAATACCAACACAAAATCCATAAAATAAAATACATGCCAAAAATACAAAGAATGCATCCCAATGGAATATGGAGTCCCTAAGTTTTTAAACCATAGTACGAAGCCTTGTATAAAGAACTTCTCTATCTTAATGAAGTTATTCATGTCTGGACAAACAATTACAATTAATACAAAATCAGTTTATTGCAATTTGTACCTACTCTCACTATGCATTTCCAAGAATAAAAACTTTTAATTTATTACATTTTGTACCTACTCTCACTACTTTGAATTTCCAAGAATAAAGACTTTTAATTTACTGCATTTTGTACCTACTCTCCCTACTTTGAATTTCCAAGAATAAAGACTTTTAATTGTAGGGTAGTACATGATGACATGTCCACTTTTAACGTGTCAAATTTCAATAAACCAACATATGATACCAGACGTTATCTTACCTGACCACATTCTGATTTATGATCATTTGGTTTTCTTATTCCCTCTCTTAAATTTTAAGTTTCAAATAATAAGAAGTCGGTGTTCACAAAAGAATAAAAGAAAGGATGATACCTTCAAAATACAATGTTTTATTTCGCACATTGAAATCTCTACATTTTTATTCTGTACATCTACTTACAATTTCAAGTTGAAAATTATCTCACATTTTGTCGTTTGTTAGTAGACTAGCACAGTTGCTAACAGTTGCTAACTTGTGGTTGAGAATGTTGAAAGGTATCTATTGAGAACGCGTGCCTCCAATATAAAATATTTGTGGTAATCAGTTTGTGGTAATATGAAACATTTGGTTGCATTAGGTTGATAAATGGAACGCTTGGGCATCAGACGATCGGTCAAAAGCAGAAAGTGGGCATTTATTTAGATGCCAAGGTTTAATCCTACTTAATCATTTAAACGTGACAATTGCATATTTTTACAGTGATTTTTTAATGTGATTAGGTAAATGTTAAAAAGTAAACATGTTTAAGGTTAAATAAAGTTAAAAGATCATTAATTGTGCCCATTATCAATAAATGTATGCCTTTCAATGTAAATATTCACATACATACATGTAGATGATTCGTTTAAAAACTTTAAGTAATGAAAGCAATATTCCCTTAACTTGAGAAAGAGACCCTGGGCACAATATAGAGAGACACATAATGGCAATTTTTTGCACTGGCACGTAAATAATGCAGCAACCCATTTAGAAAGTAGTTTTTCAAATTTGAATATAATGTTGTGTACCATTAAGATAACAGATTTTTCAAAAAAATCTAAATAGACAACTTTAAGTAAATTACGATTTTAATTACGCTGAAAAGCGTACATCTATGGACAATGGGTAGATTTAATAGGGGTTTAGTGCTTAATAAGTTTTCTATGAACATGATTAAATATGGCTGGAATATTCTTAGTAGTCACACAAAATAAATGGTTGTGATTTCAATCATTAACTTCCTAGCTATTATAAAGACATCCGTTTATGTGTTTACTTTTTTACATTTACCCAATCATATTTAAAAATTACTTTGATAGCTAATTGCCACGTAAACTCAACCGTTTATTTGTTAATGAATAATAAAATTTAATAAATTCGACCTTCTCCAACTACTGTATTAGCGACTTCTAGTTCTAATACATATATATGTATATTGTCATTCAATACTATTTTTTTTTTATGTAAAATTATTTTTTTATTGCCAAAATCAAATGTGGAAATGGACTTTGACATTCCAATGATCAATATTGTAAATAACTTCAAAGCCCATAATGGAGGATTTGAAAAATGTTCATTCTGGAAGGAGAAGGGCTCCTGCATTTCATATAAATATAACCAGAGAAACATAAGGACAAATCATTCCCTCTAACCCCTACTTCATAAAATTTGTGTGAATAGGAGTTGGAAGCCGGATTCACACCAAATGGAGAGAGCGAAATCAACTTTGTGCCAACAGAGATTAGCAAAAATGAATGTCGGCTATTTTCAAAATGAGCATGTATACAGTGATTATATATATATAGACCTAAATCATAAGCCATGAATTAATCCGAAGCTTGTTATATCATCTGCCATCCCCTCTCTCTCTCTTTGTAGACTTCTTGAGCAGAGAATTAATCCCAACCTTTCATTGATTCAAGGTCATTCAAAATGGAGTGCTCAACGTGGTGGTCTCAATTGCCCGACGATCTCAAGGAGAATGCGTTGGCATGGTTGCCAGCAGAAAGTTTATGTAGATATCGCTGCTTGTGTAAAGAATGGAATGCCCTCATTTCATCCACAAAATTCATAACTAAGGATTGGGTTGCTGCTCCTCCCAACAACAAACCATGGCTCGTTTTGTGCGATCGTTGGAGGCTATTGTGGGTTATTGCTTCTTCACAAACACCTGGAAACGATTCTCCCTTGCCTTCTTAAGGGAAAAATATGACTTCTCCGATATATGGATCCATGGATCGGCCGCAGGCCTTGTATTGGCGTCCACCTGGGTTCACGGTCCTATAAGGACACATTCTCTCTCCAATCCTCTTACAGGGACGTCGTTAGAACTTCCCAGAATCAACGATAGAACTGTATTTCAGGCCATGACCATCGTGGCAGGGGAGCGCCAGGGCCACAATGGAGAGACATATAAAGTGATAGCAGTGGCAGAATCGGGGAATGCACAGAGAGTAGAAATCTATGATTCGTGTTTGCAGTCGTGGAGTACGGCGGGACAACTGCCACAGAATATGAGGATATTGCATACGACGTTGGACAAGGTGAGGATTGTAATTTCTGAGGATTTCTTGTACTGTAAGGGTTGGCAAAGGGAAGTACGGGAAAGCGAAGTACGTTTCAGGTACGGTATCATAGCTTTCAGCGTCCAAAACGGGACATCCATTTTCATGCCGTTGCCGTTAGAGGATGTGCCTGACCGCAATAGGCGCGATGTCCTGTTCAGTTGCGGGTCACGAGTGCTTCTAGGTACATGCATACGTTACAGGGGCGTTGAAGATATCATTATATCTGAATTACAGAAGCCCACATTGACTTCAAACTACTACTTAGAGGGCAGAGAGATTGCAAGGATACCACCATCTATTCTGGAAGATTTTGATATAAAGGAAGACATGGTTTTTGGAAGTTTAATGTTTGATTTTGAAGCAACGAGGGATTTGGTGTGCATCACATATGGTCGTGCTAATGAGGTGCTTNCAAAAAAGAAATAGTAAAAATCATAATAAAATAACTTTTTTAAAATATAGTAAAAATAAATAGAAAGAATAATTAATAACTAACTAAAATGAAATTATAAATAGTAAGTAATAAAGAGTCTGATAAGAAAAGTTTTATAATGTTAGTAAAGATTAACTTAATTAATAACAAAACCAAGAAAGACCAAAAAAAAAAATAGTAAGTAATAAAGAGATAGGAAGAATTATATAGTGTTAATAAAGATTAACTTAATTAATAACAAAATCAAGAAAGACCAAAAACAATAAAGACCTAAATATATGATTAAGAAAATCATTATAATTAATAACAAAATCAAGAAAGACCAAAAACGATAGAGACCTAAATATATGATTAAAAAAATCATTATAATGAAAAAAGATAACAAAACAAATAACAATAAAAAGAAGGAAATAAAAGAACTTGGAATGGGTCACAAGAACAACGGCAACAACAAACACAAATGAAAACACTCACATACGAGGACACATACGTAAAACTTATGTGGGGTTATTTTAATGGTTGTGAATGTTGGGAAGCCATGTCCTACTCAACTTGAGGCCATCACCCTTGTTAAGACAATTACTAGATTTTTCAATTTTGATATCCTCTCTAATGTTTCTTTTTTAGTAGGGTCTCATTTTCTTGGAATGATTTTCCAACTTTGATGAACATACTCAATTATGAATAATGTTTTCTTTATGAATAATGTTTTCTTTATGTTCTTTGATTTGATTATAACCTAGATAGAACTTCCCGTCTTTAAAACATAGGTATGTCCACATGAATTGGGATGCAATAAACCCCTTTGTGTCGCCAAGAGTCTATAAGATCCTTTATGGATTTGACTAGATTACAAATAGTGCTACGAGTGAAAATTTTCTTGATTTGATTTCTCCTTAAGATACTAGCTAGTTTTCCAATGGTCCTTGAATATAAGGGAACATTACTTTTGATTAATTACTTCGCTATGATCATGTACTCTCAAAACTAAGGTAACTTTTGGAAATAATTATTCACTTGTCAATCTTAATACCCCATATCTTTGAATACCTCAGCAAGCATTTTTTTTTTTTCTTTCTCCAATTGCTTATCATTAAATATTCTTAAGCACATGTCACAACACTGTTAACAAAAACAAGCCTATAGGAGTTGACATAGAGGTATTTCTCTATGTAGGTTTTCTTATGATATGCTTGATGGGATAAATAACCATTGACTTTTCTAGAGATGAGTATGTTTAGGAACATAATATATTGGTTATCTTGCAATTCCATTGAAACACTATATTGGAATAGTTATAGGATAGAAACATTATATATTATTTAAAAAAACAAAAAAATTGAAATATTATTTAGAATTATATATATATTGATATTGAAAGATCAACGTTATAAAAACTCACTTCTAAAATAGTTTAGTTATAGGATAGAAAGATTATATATCATTTAAAAAAAAAACAAATTAAAATATTATTTAGAATAATTTAGTTATAAGATAAAAAGACTATATATCATTTAAAAAAACAAAACAAATTGAAATATTATTTAGGATCTTATAGATATTGATATGGATTTTTTCAAATTTGTATTGGAGCAAGTATTTTGAAAAAAATCATGATAGGAGGGTTGATAATAGTTGTTGGAAATGAAGCATGAATAAAAAACTCTTTTACTTTTTTAAAGCATTTTCACACAGCAAATATGAAATATGCAAAGCATCTCCGTGTATTTTCAATGAGATTTGCATGTCTTGCAAATAAAAAACTAAAATAGATGGAAATTTAGTTTATTGATGAAATATAAAATGTTTTTGTTAATGTATATTTTTGGGGGAAAACATAATATGCAGTGTTTACTTTATTTCTGTTTTTCAATTCTAAATTCTTTTTTTGAGAAATTAATAGATCAATTCATGAAATATTTTAAAATGAGGAAATGAGTTTGAAAATAAATAAAAAATCTAATTATCAAAACACAAAGTACTAAAATAAAACACAACTAAGAAGATATGAAACTATCAAAACACAGAGTGCACAAAATGAAAAATGAATTGCCAAAATCAAGTTGAAGGAAGTTGTTTTCTTATACCAACACGAAATCCATAAAATAAAAGACATGCCAAAAATACAAAGAATGCATCCCAATGGAATATGGAGTCCCTAGGTTTTTAAACCATAGTACGAAGCCTTGTATAAAGAACTTCTCTATCTTAATGAAGTTATTCATGTCTGGACAAACAATTACAATTAATACAAAATCAGTTTATTGCAATTTGTACCTACTCTCACTACTTTGAATTTTCAAGAATAAAAACTTTTAATTTATTACATTTTGTACCTACTCTCACTACTTTGAATTTCCAAGAATAAAGACTTTTAATTTACTGCATTTTGTACCTACTCTCACTACTTAGAATTTCCAAGAATAAAGACTTTTAATTGTAGGGTAGTACATGATGACATGTCCACTTTTGACGTGTCAAATTTCAATAAGCCAACATATGATACCAGACGTTATCTTACCTGACCACATTCTGATTTTTGATCATTTGGTTCTCTTATTCCCTCTCTTAAATTTTAAGTTTCAAATAATAAGAAGTCGGTGTTCACAAAATAATAAAAGAAAGGATGATACGTTCAAAATACAATGTTTTATTTCTCCCATTGAAAGCTCTACATTTTTATTCTGTAAATCTACTTGACAATTTCAAGTGGAAAATTATCTCAAATTTTGTTGTTTGTTAGTAGATTAGTACAGCCGCTAACTCGTGGTTGAGAAAGTTGAAAGGTATCGAAAAGGTATTGGCTGAAAACGCGTGCCCTCAATATAAAACGTTTGTGATAATCTGTCTGTGGTAATATGAAACGTTTGGCTGCATTAGGTTGATAAATGAAATGCTTGGGTAGAACGTGGACATTTATTTAGATGTCAAGGTTTAATCCTACTTAATCATTTAAACGTGGCAATTACATATCCTTACAGTGATTTTTTAATGTGATTAGGTAAATGTTAAAAAGTAAACATGTTTAAGATTAAATCAGGTTAAAAGATCATTAATTGTGTCCATTGTCAATAGGTGTACACCTTTCAACGTAAATATTCACGTACATACATGTGGATGATTCGTTTGCAAACTTTAAGTAATGGAAGCAATATTCCCTTAAGTTGGCCCATCCTACCGATGAGTTCACAATATAGTTGAAGCAGTGGGTATTGATATGACAAGAGAAGCATTTTAGGTCGTTGTAACCATTATGCTGGCTTGGTTAAATAACCTGAGAAAGAGACCCTGGGCACAATATAGAGAGACACATAATGGCAGTTTTTTGCACTGGCACGTAAATAATGCAGCAACCCATTTAGAAAGTAGTTTTCCAAATTTGAATACAATGTTGTGCACCATTAAGATAACAGATTTTTCAAAAAAATCTAAATGGACAACTTTTAGTAAATTACGATTTTAATTCTAATACATATATATGTATATTGCCATTCAATCATATTTTTTTTTCATGTAAAATTAATTTTTTCTTGCCAAAATCAAATGTGGAAATGGACTTTGACATTCCAATGATCAGTATAGTAAATAACTTCAAAGCCCATAATGGAGGATTTGAAAAATGCTCATTCTGGAAGGAGAAGGGCTCCTGCATTTCATATAAATATAACCAGAGAAACATAGGGACAAATCATTCCCACTAACCCCTACTTCATAAAATTTGTGTGAATAGGAGTCGGAAGCCGGATTCACACCAAATGGAGAGAGCGAAATCAACTTTGTGCCAACAGAGATTAGCAAAAATGAATGTCGGCTATTTTCAAAAAGAGCATGTATACAGTGATTATATATATATATATATATAGACCTAAATCATAAGCCATGAATTAATCCGGAGCTTGTTATATCATCTGCCATCCCCTCTCTCTCTCTTTGTAGACTTCTTGAGCAGAGAATTAATCCCGACCTTTCACTGATTCAAGGTCATTCAAAATGGAGTGCTCAACGTGGTGGTCTCAATTGCCCGACGATCTCAAGGAGAATACGTTGGCATGGTTGCCAGCAGAAAGTTTATGTAGATATCGCTGCTTGTGTAAAGAATGGAATGCCCTCATTTCATCCACAAAATTCATAACTAAGGATTGGGTTGCTGCACCTCCCAACAACAAACCATGGCTCGTTTTGTGCGATCGTTGGAGGCTATTGTGTATGGGTTATTGCTTCTTCACAAACACCTGGAAACGATTCTCCCTTGCCTTCTTAAGGGAAAAATATGACTTCTCCGATATATGGATCCATGGATCGGCCGCAGGCCTTGTATTGGCGTCCACCTGGGTTCACGGTCCTATAAGGACACATTCTCTCTCCAATCCTCTTACAGGGACGTCGTTAGAACTTCCCAGAATCAACGATAGAACTGTATTTCAGGCCATGACCATCGTGGCAGGGGAGCGCCAGGGCCACAATGGAGAGACATATAAAGTGATAGCAGTGGCAGAATCGGGGAATGCACAGAGAGTAGAAATCTATGATTCGTGTTTGCAGTCGTGGAGTACGGCGGGACAACTGCCACAGAATATGAGGATATTGCATACGACGTTGGACAAGGTGAGGATTGTAATTTCTGAGGATTTCTTGTACTGTAAGGGTTGGCAAAGGGAAGTACGGGAAAGCGAAGTACGTTTCAGGTACGGTATCATAGCTTTCAGCGTCCAAAACGGGACATCCATTTTCATGCCGTTGCCGTTAGAGGATGTGCCTGACCGCAATAGGCGCGATGTCCTGTTCAGTTGCGGGTCACGAGTGCTTCTAGGTACATGCATACGTTACAGGGGCGTTGAAGATATCATTATATCTGAATTACAGAAGCCCACATTGACTTCAAACTACTACTTAGAGGGCAGAGAGATTGCAAGGATACCACCATCTATTCTGGAAGATTTTGATATAAAGGAAGACATGGTTTTTGGAAGTTTAATGTTTGATTTTGAAGCAACGAGGGATTTGGTGTGCATCACATATGGTCGTGCTAATGAGGTGCTTNGCAGAGAGATTGCAAGGATACCACCATCTATTCTGGAAGATTTTGATATAAAGGAAGACATGGTTTTTGGAAGTTTAATGTTTGATTTTGAAGCAACGAGGGATTTGGTGTGCATCACATATGGTCGTGCTAATGAGGTGCTTGTTTATAATTTAAGTGAAAATACATGGAGATGGCTTCAAAGACGTCTAATGGATAAACAATGGTTTTATGTTCCATATGTTTTTGCTTTTGAACTTAGACTAGATATGAAAGTTGAATAAATCAATTATTTTTTTGTTTTTTTTTTTGTAAATAAAAGAGCACTAAAAATATATTCACATAAAACATGATTCTGTCACCTGCCTTGTCACAGCAGGGAAACCAAGACTAGTGGCCATCAAACATACATGTCTGAAACTGTAACTGAAAAACTAGTGGCCATCAAACATACATGTCTGAAACTGTAACTGAAAACGGCTCTGACAAAAAAGATGAAAGTGTTCTATTGTGCAGTGGCCATGGTCGACTGTCTTATAAAGCATGATAGATAATTTTATTTCTCTATGGAAATGACCAAAGCAAAAAGAAACCATAAAACTTGGGAGCTAGCTTGGACTCGCCCGTCCTTGAGCGTTGTAGGCTAGGACAAAGAATTGTCCATAGGTTGGACATCTTTTGCTAGTTGGAGCAGCCATCATCGTGTCCATCAAGAGGTCCAAGCGTTGTCCCAAGAAGTTCTAGATATGGGTCTGTTCATCCATTTTTTGNCCTTGAGCGTTGTAGGCTAGGACAAAGAATTGTCCATAGGTTGGACATCTTTTGCTAGTTGGAGCAGCCATCATCGTGTCCATCAAGAGGTCCAAGCGTTGTCCCAAGAAGTTCTAGATATGGGTCTGTTCATCCATTTTTTGCCGCAGCTCAAAGATGAGTTGAATGTGCTCCTCTGCAAATCGAAGTGGGGTCAATGGAGGCAGTTCCTCCATCTTATCTACGTCCATTTCTTTCGCTGCGTCCGTTGCCTCAGTTGCGTCCCCTATATCCACTATGTCATTTGCATCCACTGTGACCATTACATTCAAGGGAGTATCTTGCCAACTGGGGGGAATCTTTTCCTCCACCATGCAAGAACCAATGCCAAAGAAGTGGTCTAGAGAGTAGGCTCTTGGAGGGTCAATTTTAGGGCTGTGACTGAGCGGAGGGCGAAATTCGTGGGAGGGGACATTTCTTCCATGGAAGGGCCGCTACCAAGGTCAATGGTGGGAATTGGGGTGGGGGGTTGGTTTTTCCTGAGACGACTGGCGATGATGAGGGCGAGTTGGGTGGGGGGGAGACGATTGCATCTAGTGTAGGCACTATAATATAGTGGGCCTCGCCTGGATTTGCCTCACTCCCTGGGCATGTTGCTAGTTTAGAAGAATTGAACCAGAGAAGGCGAGGGTGGATGCAAAGCAGAAAGGTTATGGAGGATCCGGAGAAGGCCAAGGAGCATACGAGGTAAATGTTACGGAGGAATGAGAGAATGGTCCGTCATCCCAACATCCATAAGGCCTTGTGAATTGACATGAGAATGATCCATTAGGGTCGAGGTGACTACAAGCTTGGTGCAGGTACACCCGACCTAGTTCACGCATGGCTCTCTTGAATTAACTGTTATTGCCCAACGCACCTCCATTAAATCACAGTTAATGTGAGTCATTCATGCCATTTTATCACCCCATCGAGGGTTCCTTGTTATTATTATGAGTTCAATATTTTTAATATATCATTGATTCATATTGTTTTTTCATATTATTGATATTTATTCCTTTTAGTAAAATTTAGTGTGAAGGTTTCAATTTACTACCATGTTAAAAGTTATTTATCACTTTAGAGATTAAAATAGTTATTTGATTTTGTAATTATTTTTAAGTTTTAATAATATTTAATTTTAAGATGAACCATTTTAATATTTGAACAATTTAACAAATTAATAAATTTAGAAGATATCGTTGCTCTAAAAATATATAATATCAAATGATCTATATCACCTTATTAAGAGGTTGATATTCCTAATTAAATTATCATGGTCACTGGAATTTATATGTACAAGTTAAATAGTTAAATTAGTTCTTCAATTGTATAATTATTTTAATTGTATAATTATTTTAGTTTACTTGTACTTCCCGTAAATTAAAATATTAAAATCCATCTTTTAGCACCACTTGCATTATATGATGCTAAAATGGTTGAATATTTTTTTTTTCTATTTTGAAATTATTTTTTCTATTAACAATACTTGTTATTTTTTTAATTTTTATATTATTTTTCTATATCACATTATTATTGACAAGTAAACTTAGTTGCATGCATTTTATAAAATTAATTAGAATCATTTAAAAAAAATTATATTATTTTTCTTTAGCACATGGTACCACATTACCATGTAAAAGTTAAATTTAATTGCATGGATTTTTAACACAAACACAAAAAAATATTTTTTAAATAATTCACTTAAATATTTTAAGTCTTATATAATTTTGAAATTTTGAAACAATAGATCACCACTAAAACTTAGTTGCATGCGTTTTATAAAATTAATTAGAATCATTTTAAAAAAATTATATTATTTTTCTTTACCACAGGGTACCACATTACCATGTAAAAGTTAAATTTAATTGCATGGATTTTTAACACAAACACAAAAAATTATTTTGTAAATAATTCACTTAAATATTTTAAGTCTTATATAATTTTGAAATTTTGAAACAATAGATCACCACTACAAAATATATTTACTCCAAAAGAGCGATTGTTTTAGATTAGTTAATTCTTTTTTATAAAATCTCCAAAATGCATGTGCATTTTAGAAATGCATGTGCATTTTAGAAATGCATGTGCATTTTAGATGAGTAAACAAAAATTTCATTTTGTCTAAAAATCTTTTGCTCTTCTTCTATATGATTTCAAGGAGGAAAACAAGTTGGACTTAGTACCCATTAATGTGTGTGGTCTAGTGTTTGGAAGCCCTTGTACATGTATATGAAGGATGCGTTCTTCATGCATAGAGAAAATTAGTACCACCTAATCAAGAATGGAAAGTATTTCATCATCAAAGTACACAAAGGTAAACCAAATATCTCATTAGTAAGTTCCAACCAAGCCAAAAAGTTGATTATTTCAAGTAAGACTAGTATGTTTTTCTTTTCTTATGAGAGAATCAGTTAAGCGATGAAACGGTAAGAGTAAAGGCGTCCCTAGAGGGATGTACTGAAAAGAAGAAACAACCACTAGAGGAGTTTCTACAGGAATACAGAGGAGTGTTATAGGAGCCTAAAAGGATTTCACCTAAGAGGGAAGTGGATCATGAGATGCAATTGTTTCCTGACTCCATATTACCCAATATTGGGTTGTATAGTCGACAATCAATTATGGAAGGAGAGGAAGTAAAGAAACACTTGTAATATTTGTTGGACAAGGAAGTAATTCAACCAAACACCACACCTTGTGGGTCACCTGTTATCACAATACCCATGAAGGATGGGACTTGGAAGATTTGTGTTGACTACAAAGATTTGAAAAAAATTACACTCAAGAATTGGTACCCTCTGCCAAAGATCAATGATTTGTTAGATCAGTTGCATCAAACCAGGTACTTCACCAAGTTGGATCTCAAATTAGGATATCACCAAGTACACATCAGAGAAGAAGACACTTGGATACCACCTTCAAGAAAATGAAAGGTTGTTATGAATGTTTGGTCATGCCATTTGGTTTATGTAATGCACTGTAATATTCCAGATATAAAATAGTATGTAGAACAAAAATAATTAGCTAGAAATGGCAGACGAACAACAATATAACCAGAACAACACCACAATAATACCAAAATGATACTAGAATAACACCATAAAGAGCACTTTAATTACTGAGAGCAATGTTCACTTGCCTCTTCGAGGGGGAAACCTCCAGCAGAGCAGAGCTCTATTACAATAATATCCAAGACAAAACTTCTCATACCCTCAACTCCTATTTATACTAAATATGTCTATCAAAAGAACAATCTATAGGAAGATCATTCTATAAGCAAAAGGTTCTATTAGGTTTTCTTACATTGGACTTACTCTTCCTTATTGATAGGCCTTATTAATATTGACCTTTATTACATGGAAATATATTATTCTACCTACGTGAGGGGTTAGGTCCCTAACATGTCCCCCCCCCCTAAAAACAACCTTGTCCTCAAGGCTTGAGATGAGGAAATTGTTGCAGAATGGTAGTTGGTTCCCAAGTGTCATCTATTGGAGTTGTATCTGATTGATGATGAGAGGTATCCCTTGTTTCCTTTGTATTTGGAAAATGTTTTCCCACTGTTACAATGCATGGAATGCCATATTTAAATAGGCCAATGAAAATTACTAAGCACCGGTGAAGCCATGGCATGGAAAGCACACCTCTTGTTTTCAAAGCTAATGTCGAGCTTTTCAACATCCATATTCATCTCATGAAGTTTGATTTTCTACTTGGATTCCACTTCAAAAAATGTATTTGGTTGTAGAGGGGTCTTGAAGCAACGGGGTTGTAATAAAAGCATTGAAACTTGTAGTTGAAACAAGAGAAAATAGGGTACCAATAGTTGTATTATTACAACTTGGATTGTTTACAAAATATCATGATTCGTCACATAGACATGCATGCAATCATTTAGGTAAGCACATTTTCTTGGTTTATTGCCATGTTTTGGATCTCCTAAACCCCAGCTTCTAGGAATTTTAATGTTTTCTTCGGTAACATTAGTCTTCCCTAGATACCATTACATTATCTTCCATGGTTTGGTTATGCATTTGAGTTCTTCTTTCCTTGATTACCTCAATTTCTTCTTGCTTCTCACCTACTACTCAATATTGACTCCTTGTATGGACCATCAACCATTTCTACAAATGATTTGTAGCCTCTTCTTCAAAAAACATCAATTTCCAATATGAATCTCGTCACTAAATTTTCTTTCTCTTTCACCTTGGATGCAAGGAGATTTGTCTTGTAACAACTTTTCTTGTTTAGGGATTCTACGTTGGAACCTTGTGTATTCTTGCCCATCCTTACTCTAGGATTTCCTGGGCCTCATTGTATCTCTTATAAAGACTTATTTTGATCTCATGTTCTTATTGATGTTGGTGGTAGCATCTGACATGTATTTCCACACAGGTCTAAGTGTCCAAACATGTGGAAATTGTCCAAAGCCTTTTACCTTGGTAACGTTACTTTAATTAAAGGAATTATTAAAGTAAAGTGATTTTATAAATTAATCGAGTTATTTAAGGAAATGCTAATAGTTAGCATTTAATCTTAGCCATTGATTTCAAGTGAGGTGACAAGTAATCTCAATCGTTAATCACTTTGGAGATTAGGGATACGTTATAAATCAATATTATAAAAGCAAGGCTAGGGTAAAGGAGAAGACACGTGACATGAATTGAGGGTTGGATCATGAAGGACTGTGATTCAAGGAGATATTGGATCAGTAGAGAAGGACTTCCATCTAGAGATAGATTACATAACAAAGGAAGTTGCAAAAGGGTTTCAATAGAGAAAAGACGCATGCAAGGAGTGCATCATATCGATCTTTTTGTACAATTGTTGCAGTCATGTATGTGGGTCATAGTGGTGAAATATGCGTATACGTGGGTGTGCTTAAGGAAATATGTGTACACATCGAAAAGCGTGAAAATTTGGGTCGTACAACATATCATACTTTTTTAGGTTTTCCTGTAGTTTATTTCTCTGAGTGGGCCATTATCCCTACTACGGGAGCCTTGATTTTATCATAATAAAAACATCTCATTACTGGTTTTCCCTCAGGTTTTTTTCTAGCGGTATCTACCCAAAAATATTGGTGTTTATGTGTGCATGATTTTCTTTCCAGTTTTTCTTCTGCTATCTTTATTTTAGTTGAATATTCCAACAATGTATTTTTGTTTTATGAGTTGGTAATATGATTTGCAGCAAGAAAGTAACTAGATAACAAGATACATAGGATTGGAGAATCAGGTTTTCAACAATTATCTTCCATATTTTCGTGTAGATGCTTTTAACACCTGTAATGTACACTTTTATTTTTCTTCTTTTTCAATTTTTGCGGAGAGGATTTTAGAAATGCCAATGTTAAATTATATCAACATACTTTTTGTGTCCCATAGGACAATATTGGCCAGCATCGAACATTACTATTAAATTTAATTTTAAATTTAAATCATTCAACAAATTAGCATGTATTTTATCTGCAAGCATTAGTTTGTTAGTGTTATTCGGTGAGTCTGTTGCAAGTTATTGGATGATTTGAATGACATTATTGGATGATTTGACTACATGCCACTGTTGACTTCATTGGATGAGGTTACCAGTATCCATTTTATAAGTTTTCTGATGTTATTACATGAGACGACCATTTGTCATTCCATGAATTAATTGACATAATTGTAGTAATAATCCTCTTCTCAATTGATTCTCCAACATCGTGGAATCACGATCTTAACTTCCTTTATACTACCTCCAATTTTTCTCCCTAATATCTTCAGTTTTTTACACAATTTTCATCATTTTATTATAGTTGGACCAATTTTTAGTTTCCAATGTCCCAAAAGGATTGAGAAAAGGGGATAAATATGTGAAAATTATATCTTTTATGCTAGGATAATTCATGTAGGGATGTATATCTTAGGATTTTTCAATTGAAGTTAGCATGGAATAAATGTACTAGGAGTTTAAATGAAAGTATCTCTCTCTCCCCTTAGGAAAAATTGGAGTCCCATTGACCCAGTTTTGTGGTCATGTGTTGGAAATTAATAAAATTATCTTATCTTATCTTGTATTACCCTCACCCCTTGGGAAAAATGGGTTGTCTAGTATATGAAAGTTATTGGCAGAATATGTACTTTCTTTATTCTCAATAATTCAGGCAACAACCACTGAAATATGCTTGTGTATCTTTAGTTACAATTTTGGGACTGGTCTAGTAACCTAAATTCACCTAGCCATAATTTCATTGTCATTAAAACAAATCTAGCGAATCATACATCATTGGAGAGGTAAATATCTCTAGGTTTCAATAGAGTCATGCGTTTCAAATGTCTCTTTGTCATGGCTGCATCAAAATCACAATTTCTCATTGTTTTTCAAAACTTTTATTTTTGGAAGCATCTGTATTCTAACTTTTATAATCCAAGATTTACAAAATTGGAGTTAAAAAATACACCAAATAAAGTGTATATTCTCTTAACTTAAACAATTATTTTCTTTGTCTGAGTAGTGATTGAAATACCACATTGCATGTGTGTGTTTCAAATGGGCTACAAATCATTTAATCCAACTAGGTTTTTTCAAACACAAGGAGTCAAATAACCTTGAATTGCAACATATCTTGGAATGCTAGCTCAAGAAGCCGCACAAAAATATTGTCAAGAAGTACTCTAAACACACTTTTGTCCCATTGAAAATATTGTTGTCCAAAAACCTATGTGTTGTAGATTGGTTATGTATTGATCCTTTCATAGGATACCAATACACCAAGAAGATAGACCTACATAGAAAAAGTAAACATCATGACCAACATATAAAAGGGTAGATCAACAAAAAAATGTAGGGTATCCATAACAATGGAAACTAGAAACTACACAGGAACTTTTGCACTAGGATTCACCTGCAATAATCAACCTCATGAATAAACATGGTATGTTAGAATTAGTGCATGGTAAAGTTGGGAAAGGACATTCTCTTTATATAGTAGTGGCTACATTTTGGTGCATTAATCAATGTAGCTTGAAATTTTCTTAACTTTTGCACTAGGATTCACCTGCAACAAATAACCTCATCAATAAACATGGTATGTTAGGATTAGTGCATGGAAAATTTGGGAAAGGAGATTCTCTTTATAGATTAGTGGCTACTTTTTGGTGCATTAATCAATGTAGCATGGAAGTTTCTTTAAAAGGTTTTTTATGGCATGCGATGATCTCAAATAATTGCTTCCCAATATCTACATTTGCATCAAGTGGTGTTACAAACAAAAGTAATTTCCAAATACTTATTGGAGATCCATGTGATACAGAAAAAATATGTGCCACAATGACCAAACTTTGGCTTAGCATTGCAACAAATTTAACAGATTTCATAATGGCTATGTAGTAGAACTCATTGGCTAATTTGCAATAATAGTAGATAGGATGCAACATTTTTTTTGTCTCTTTTATATTTGAATTTAATGACCACTATTTAAGGGAAAATTTCATGTAAACAATTAACTTCCACAATTTGGTACAATAGTTATGTAGCTTCCAATTTTTTTACTTGGAATATAAATTTTATCTTTACATGTAATGGACAATATTCATTTGGATGTTACAATAAAACTACATAAGCATGTATGTTGTCATGAGTGCATGTTAAAGTTTGTACATGAAAATAAAGCACAAAATAATAGCTATATACAAGATTTTGAGTATAGGGGACTTCCTCATAGACAAAGGATTCTTGGGATATATTCACAGTAACTTTTGTAGAGTAAATTAGGGGTGGTAGGTGCAAGGGGGATCTTATTTGATTTTAATGGAAATCATGAAGTAAGATCCGTTTGGAGATTTGAAGAAGTTATCAACAATCATGTGGAGGTTTTATCCCTTTACCAAGGCATTTGAATATTAGATACAAGAAGTATTAGGAGTCTCTCAGTAATACAAGATCAAAAAATCATTTTTAGGCAGATGCATCTTCACTCAACACCCAAGGATTGCATTCTATCTAGGATCATCCTAAGAATTCAAAGAGAAGCAAAGAAATTTCACTTGGTAGTATACTACCATGTTTTAAGGGTTCTCAACAAAAAACAAATAATGTGGTGAATGATGCTAAGTTTTTAAGTGATGGAACAATGAGAACAAAACACGAGACTATTTCTCTATTCGATATTCCATAGAACTTTGGTCTTAAGTCATTCTTAGGATGCATACTTACTATAGTAACAGGGGACACATTCCAAGCTGAGTGGTGGCACTTTTTCATTCCAAAATGATGGGTAATTACTTTCCATGGACATCAAGGACCACCATCCATGCTTCACATGATGGCCAAGCAGGCTCGTAAATTGTTTACTACAATTCAAGATGCACAAGTGGGATAAATAAAAACCATAGTCTGAGCTACCTCATTCTAAAATGTTATTGGTTTAGAGGGGTGTTTGGTTCTAGGGGTCTCTATCAATTATTTAGGGCTTATTTTAAGTGGGTTGTTCCCTTGGTTCTCCAAGGAAGGTGCACCCAAAGTAGGGGACCATTTTCCAGGGGCCATGTTTCACTCCAATCTATTTTTTTATGTCTTCACTTAGTGGAAAAGCCAAACAATCTACGTGAATGGTGAATCACAATCATTCTAGATGTTGCTTTTTGTGTGAGTTGTAAGAGTTACAATAGGTGCCAAGGAGCAATGAAATACTACTTGTAGATAATTAGGTAGTCATATCTCAATTGAACAATAAAATCACTAATCATATTGAAGCTCAGAACACCAAGTATGAATAAATTCTTGAGACTATTATTTTCCAGGGCAAACAAATCAAGAAGCTTGTTGTTGAAAATAACATGTTCTATCAATTGGTATTGGTCCCCAAGTGTTTAGTGTCTTTAACATATCATCCAAAAATTTCAATTGGGTTGATCCCAATCACATCTAGGGATGAAGAAACTGTGCCTGACATCCAAAACGGGACATCCGTTAGAGGATGTGCCTGACTGTTACAGGCACGATGTCCTACTCAGTTGTGGGTCACGAGTGCTTCTAGGTACATGCATACGTTACAGGGGCATTGAAGATATAATTATATCTGAATTACATAAGCCCATATTGACTTCAAACTACTTAGAGGTTAGACTGATTGCAAGGATACCACCATCTATTCTGGAAGAATTTGATATAAAGGAAAACATGGTTTTTGGAAGTTTAATGTTTGATTTTGAAGGAACTAGGGATTTGGTGTGCATCACTAATGGGCGTGCTAATGAGGTGCTTGTTTATAATTTAAGTGAAAATATATGGAGATGGCTTCATAGATGTCCAATGGATAAACCATGGCTTTATGTTCCATATGTTTTTGCATTTGAACGATATAAAAGTTGAATAAATCAATTATTTTCTTGTTATTATTACGAGTTCAATATTTTTAATATATTATTAATTCATATTAGTGAATAAGTGTATTTATTCCTTTCATTAAAATTTAGTGTGAAAATTCAAATTTACTACCGTGTTAAAAGTTATTTTACATTTTAGAAATTAAAATAGTTATTTGATTTTGTAATTATTTTTAAGTTTTAATAATATTTAATTTTAAGGTAAACAATTTTAATAATATTTTTAATATATTATTAATTCATATTATTGAGTAAGTGTATTTATTCCTTTCATTAAAATTTAGTGTGAAAATTCAAATTTACTACCGTGTTAAAAGTTATTTATCATTTTAGAAATTAAAATAGTTATTTGATTTTGTAATTATTTTTAAGTTTTAATAATATTTAATTTTAAGGTAAACCATTTTAATATTTGAACAATTTAACAAATTAATAAATTTAGAAGATATTGTTACTCTAAAAGTGTATAATATCAAATGATCTCTATCACCTTATTGAGAGGTTGATATTCCTAATTAAATTAGCATGGTAAGTGGAATTCATATGTACAAGTTAAATACTTAAATTAGTTATTCAATTCCATAATTATTTTAGTTGACTTGTACTTCCATTAAAATATTAGCACCACTTGCATTATATGATGCTAAAATGGTTGAATATTTCATTTTTCTATTTTGATATTATTTTTTCTATTAACATCACTTGTCATTTTTTTATTTTTATATTATTTTTCTATATCACATTGCTATTGACAAGTAAACTTAGTTGCATGGATTTTCATATTAATTTTTTTGTATGGCATGTTATATACAATTTCATAGAATTATTTTTGAAATAATTTCAATCCTTTGAAAAAAAAAATATTATTTTTCTTGGCCACATTACCATGTAAAAGTTAAAATTAATTGCATGGATTTTCAATACAAACACAACAAATTATTTTGTAAATAATTCACTTAAATATTTTAAGTCTTATATAATTTTGAAACAATAGATCATCACTACAAAATTATTATGTAAAACTAGTTTTACAAAAATATATTTTATAATTCACTTGGGATAGAGTATTTTAAAAATATATTTTGTAAATAATTTACTTAAATATTTTAAGTCTTATATAATTTTGAAAAATATATTTACTCCAAAATGAGTGCATGTTTTATATTAGTTAAAATTATTATAAAATTTCCAAAATGCATGTGCATTTTAGATGAGTAAATAAAAATCCTTCGCCTAAAAATCTTTTGCTCTTCTTCTATATGCTTCCAAGGAGGGAAATAAGTTGGAATTAGTACCCCTTAATGTGTGTGGTGTAGTGTTTGGAATCCCTTGTACATGTATATGAATGATGTGTTCTTCATGCAGAGAGAAAACCAATACCACTTGATCAAGGATGGAATGTTTTTCATCATCAATGCAGACAAAGGTAAACCAAATATCTCATTAGTAAGTTCCAACCAAGCAAAAAAGTTGATTATTTCAAGTAAGACTTGTATGTTTTTCTTTTCTTATGAGAGAATGAGTTGGGCGATGAATCGGTAAGAGTAAATACATCCCTAGAGGGATGTACTGAAAAGAAGAAACAACAACTAGAGGAGTTGCTACAAGCATAGAGAGGAGTGTTATAGGAGCCTAAATGGATTTCACCTAAGAGGGAAGTGGATCATGAGATGAAATTGTTTCCTAAATCCCCATTACCCAATATTGGGTTGTACAGTCGACAATCAATTATGGAAGGAGAGGAAGTAAAGAAACAATTGCAATATTTGTTGGACAAGGGAGTAATTCAACCAAGCACCACACCTTGTGGGTCACCTATTATCACAATACCCAAGAAGGATGGGGCTTGGCAGATGTGTGTTGACTACAAATATTTGAACAAAATTACACTCAAGAATTGGTACCCTTTTCCCAAGATCAATGATTTTTTAGACCAACTGCATCATGTCAGGTACTTCACCAAGTTGGATCTCAAATCAAGATATCACCAAGTACGCGTCAGAGAAGAAGACACCTGATATACCACCTTCAAGAAAAGGAAAGGTTTTTATGAATGGTTGGTCATGCCATTTGGTTTATGTAATGCACTGTAATATTCTGGATATAAAATAGTATGCAGAACATAAATAATTAGCGAAAAATAGTAGACGAACAACAATATAACCAAAACAACACCACAATAATACCAAAATGATACCATAATAACACCGGAAAGAGAAATTTGATTACTGAGAGCAATGTTCACTTGCCTCTTCGAGGGGGCAATCTTCGGCAGAGTAGAGCTCTATTACAATAATATCCAAGATAAAACTTATTATACCCTCGACTCCTATTTATACTAAATATGTCTATCAAAAGAACTTTATTACTAGGCCTTATTAATATTGACCTTTATTACATGGAAATATATTATTCTACCTACATGAGAGGTTAGGTGCCTAACATGTCCCCCCCCTTAAAAACAACCTTGTCCTCAAGGCTTGAGATGAGGAAATTGCTGCAGAATGGTAGTTGGTTCCCAAGTGGCATCTGCTGGAGTTGTATCTTTCCACTGGACTAACACTTCCTTTATGGTTCGATGACGCAGACGACGCTCACGCTGGACCAAAACTTCTTGTGGTTGTAGCCAAATTTAGCCTTCTTCGTCCAACTCGGGAAGGTTGATTTGAGTTTGGCACTTAGTTCAAATAACCTTCTTTAAGAAAGAAACGTGAAAAACAAGATGGAGCTTAGAATGACTGGGCAAATCTAACTAA
>SNQJ01S0014859.1:118942-130119 GCA_010110895.2 Picea sitchensis
ATTTTGTAAGAGGACTTAGTAAATACAAGGAGTCTATGCTTCTGACACGGGATAGTGTTGTGTATACAAGTCCATGTATCTGAATTCTAACAGGCTAAAATGCAACATTATTAAGTGTTAGTCCTTGCGATCTGTGGACTGTACGTGCACATGCAAGTTTAATCGGAAAGTATTTTCGAATCTTCAGTCGACCTGTCTTTGCTGATGTCGATACTGGATTTGAGATTCACAAAATAGGTGTCCAATCGCTTGCAGTTTTTGAATTATATAGATAATCCAACTTGCTTATTTGTCCCTTGCCTATATGCGGTTCATGGAACTTAATCCAAAGGACATCAAGTTTCTTTGTTTTCGTATAGCCTTTGAGTATTCCATCTGAACCATTGACCAAGCCATCCTGTGAATCATAGTTACAGACATATATTTCAACCAACATTTCTAATTTCAGGACAACCTGCAAAGGTAAAGTGGTTGTATGTTCATGATGTGACACATTTCCCTGGTTGTCTTCTTCCAGGTCAATTGAATTGATGATGATATCATCGACGGGCATGAACGATAGCATGTGCCTGTTATGCATTGCAACATCCTTATTTGTGTAGAACAAGTAAGGGAACATTGGGTCTATTGGTGTAGGGAGCAAGCACCTCGAATTGATATATGTTAAGTCATCATATGTTTGGTTGTTTGTCCGCATTCTATTCAGAGAATTTAATATTGTCTCTCCAGAAGTCATGCGTCACTGTTTTCATGTTAACCATAGGTTGTTAAAATATCAAAGATTCTTGGATGGGTTGTGCCTAGTAAAGATACCCACAGAATATCATGTCAATGTTTCCAAAGTATTTTGTGTGCACATGTTTTATGCTTCGTAATCGGTTGTCAATGGAATACAAGAAGTGACTTCCAATCAAGGATGCTTCATCTATAAAGAAAAGTTGGATTTCTTCATAAAACTTAGACAACGTATCCAACATTTCCTTGCTAAGTGGAAGAACCTGTGACTTGTTAAAAGGCATTAAAAATGCAGAGTGGACTATTGTTCCACCTGCATTATATGCAACTTTTCCTGTGTATGCAACTATTAGGCCCTTTGGTTTCATAGGATCAGAGGAATTGTTTGAATAATAGATTCGTATAAGCATTTGGAACAATGATTTCGTTGTGAATGTCTTTCCCGTTCCTGCTTCGCTTGTAAGGAACAAGTGCACAAGAGTGTCCATGTTCAAGCGTTTTTTAAGTGCAATGTCCTTTAGAATTGTTTGTTGTTCTCGATTCAACATACGTCTTATTCTGTGGTATTCATTATTTTCAATTAGGAAAGGATGTTTTGTGACTTGAAAACCAAGATTGATACGTTTTTCACTTCCACTTGCTCAAGGACAAGGAAAATCTACTTGTAATTCATAGGACTTGCAAGGAGTTCTGATTTTTTTTCGGTTTGTGAATGTCTCATCAAGATTGTCAGGGTTTTCTAGCTCATTAACTGCAATTTCTAGATCACCCCATGTTCAATTAACATTGTAGGTAAATCTAGCTTTATTGATTTGCGCTATAGTCTCGGAGGAAACATACGCAGCCTCCCATGTAGAGAAGTTATGTTTTAATGTCTCTTCGTTTTCATCGAACGAAACGTATAACGAAAGTTTTTCTCTACAATAGTTTTCATAGTCAGAATGCTTATTGTGTTTGACAAACCGTATCACAAAGGGTTTTTTTATTTTTGATATGGGCGCACCATTTTTTTTGTAATGCGATACAAATTCTGCTAAGAAGATATGCCTAATAGGATATGGACGCTGGAGGTAATAATAAACAATAGAGCGACATAGTACGTCTTCTGAATTTTCAGGCTCTTGTTCTAGCAAAACCAGTGGTTTAAGCACAAATGTGTGTTTCTCAAGTGAAGATGTGTTTATGAAGACACATTTTCTTGAACTACAAGTGAGGGGCAAGGAAAGTGCAATGTGAACTTCTTGCTGAGCAGACATTTGTTGAAGATTAAGCAATGTATCGCCAAGTGTGTGTATCATTTGTATGGCATCAATATGACTTCTTTCATGTTCTTTCTGTATTCTTCTGAATGCACATGTCATATATTTGTCAACCTTTGTCATATATGAGGTACAGTACAATGTTGCAACATATGCATTGAGTACGTATTGCACATCTGTATTTTCTTTCCACATAATTGGCATGTCCTTGGAGAAACTATTGTTCCAAATATGGGAAAGTTTTCGTTTAAGGGAAACTGTTGGTTGTTTAAGCATACATTGTACGGCTTGGATGTACTCATTTTCTGATAGATTTAGCCGTGTCAAGAGGTCATTGAAGCTCATCAGCTCGTCAAACTCTAATTGTTCTAGAAATGTGAACAAGGATTTAGATTTATCAAAAACAACATTGTCCTCTAAACTAAGTGGCTCTATGATTCTTGTAGCTCTCATTGGCGGAACGAGAAATTTGTATCTGCAATGCGAGTTTTTTCATTTTCTACAACTTCTTGTATGATAATGTCTATGAAATTTGGCAAGTTTTGGATCCAAATGATCTATGTTGCATGTTAATTATTTGTCCACAAATTTCTCGATCTGTGAATTGTTGTCATCTCCATAGACTGGTGCACCCTCTATCCACAATAGTGTGTGGTCATGTTCATTTCCCCTATTCTGGAATTCAGTCACAAAAAAGTAGTTTGATATTTTTCTGAAAAACGTTTCATCATGGCATATCAATTGTCTCAAAGCATTTATTCTATGTCTATAGTAGAGAGTACATATCATTGGGTCTTTTCTTATGAGGTAGTCAATGTTATTATTTTCCAGTGTATCGATTTATTTTTTATGTTTCCTGTTCCTATGTAGGTCAGGTACGACAACCACCAATGGATCCCAACAATGCTCTGTACTTGTAAATGTGATGAAAAATGTTGGTGGGCCCAATTGTCGGATCATTGCAAAAATAGATTTCTTGTTTTGTTGCAAATGGTCATGAGAGGTGCGAATGTTTTTGAAATCTATGTATCCAATATCAGATTTCAGAATTTTTTCTAGGTTTACTTTGTACTTGACATCCTTGGCCAAAAAATTGCTTCCTTGTAACTGGAATTTTCTTATTCAGACCCACATGTAGGAGAGAACTTGCTCTATTATTATGCAAATTGTTTTGAAAAAAAATTTGTTATGTGACAGGAGAACTCACTGCTTGAATGTAGCAGCTCTCATTGTACTATTTTATGATAACTAAATCGTTTTGTAATGTCATTCGCACATGGATCTCCATAGAAGACTGTTGGGAAGTTCATTTCCTCAATGAATTTGTTCTTGAATATTCCAAGTGGACGTTTCCCCTCAGCAGGTACAATTTCGACAATCTTGTCTTACAAGTCACAAATGCACCGTGAATCAGTGAATCTATGAACCAATGTCATAGCAGGTCTTTCATTCTCTGATTCATCACTTGTATCAAATTCACTAGCATTTTCGAGATTCTCTGTAGAGTTGGCATCCTCTTCTCCAAGAACATTGTTCCAGTTCTCATTTATACAAATGTTTTGTGCTTTGTACAGGGCCCTGGAACATAATTCCTTTAATTCTTTCATAACAGCATGCACACACACTTTGCATGTATGATACACATTTTTGTATCACAAGCGTCTTTTCAAAGCCACAAAAATTGTCATTGTATCACTAATGAATTGTGGCAAGGATTTTTGCACAACATCTAGTTGAACAAACACATTAATAATTGATCCTGTTAAGCCCATCTGGGGTCGTTTATAGCCCCAGGGCATGATTTGTGAAAATGAAATTCGCAGAGACACAAGTCTCTCTTCAAGTTCCATAAGTGCACTTACATCTGGTAGTGGTGTATTACATCTTATTTGGTCAGGGGTTGCAAATTGTGGCAGTTTTCCATTTTGAAGCGACTGTTTGCATGGAAGACAAATTTTTCCACTGGAAAGTGTTTTATCGTGTGATGTCAAGCACATGTATTCTTCTTCCAAATAAGGCGTGAAAGAATTACTATTTTTTGCGAAATTCAATTGTTCACAAATTACACATGTAATGGAAGGAGTGTCTTAATTTGTTTCATGTAGGTATGTCTTGCATCTTTCTTTCATAGGGAAGTATGGGTAGAAAGTGTTTGCTAGTTTTCATTGGTAGTAGTGCATGGTGTTGCTTCTAGCCCACGAAATGTGACAGTTGCATGACCATTGTGGGATATGTGAACGTACCTATTTCTGTTGTGTTGTGCACGGACAAATTTCTTTAGATTGTGATATGTGAGTTTCTCTCTAAAAGGAAGCGTAAAAATGTATTTTTTTCTCTCGTGCATTAACTTTTTCAAGTTGTGGTAACTTACTCTACGTTTCTTGTCCAAGGGAAGGATGATGTGATGGAAACTGGGATGAATTTCACTCTGATTCAGGTTGTGATAACTTAGTCTATGTTTTTTGTTTAAGGCTTGTATGGCTTCATCACAACTGGGATGAATTTCACGCATATTTTTTTTCAAGTTGTGATAACTTAGTCTACATTTTTTGTTTAAGCCCTATATGGCCTCATCACAACTGGGATGAATTTCACGCGTGACTTTTTTGTTTAAGCCCTGTATGGCCAAATCGCAACTGGGAGGAGTTTCATTCTCACTAAAAAGCATGCCACACGTATGCAGATTCAATGTGGTTTGGGTGGCATGGACATTGAACCCTGAACCAGTGATATGTCCAAGCAAAGGTTGATAATGGATATGTGTTGTATCTATTTTCAACGAGAGGGTGTCAATTGTTTGATCGTAATATGAATCAATAGACCAGGAATGGACAATGTCATCTAGCAAGGTCGACCAGACCTAGATGTTTACTCTGAATATGATAGACAACCACTACAAATAGAATCTGCAACCCTCCACATTTCCTTTTTCATATGGAAGTGCCATGTTTACAAGGCATTCTTGCCAACTTCCAATTGTCGACATATTTTCTAGGAGATATGGTGAAAGGTGTTGATGCAAGAAGCTAAAATCCTATTGGTTGTTGCCTATAATTTCATTGCAAAAGGAAAATACAGTGTAAAGACGCAACGAATGCACATCGAACTCTACTCCTACCAAACAACAAATTTCATTGAACAGACTATCTTCACAACTAGACACAACAATTGTTGCTAGATGTAAACCATGGCAGTCTATGCGATGCATAATCTATTTCCACTGCGATTCAAGGTCTTTGCAAATGAGGGACAAGTAAATATGAGGTCCTTCAAGATTGCATATGGACAATTTTCTGTACAGTAGTGGTTCATAATGACCACTGACAGCATTGGCATTAGGGATGATTTTAAGGATGGAAATTTATTTTAAAATATAGAAACATTGGCGAATATTACTAATCCTTCATATGCCAACTATAAATGTTTGGCGATATTTTTGTAAAAATATTCAAATTTCTAAGTATTTTATATAGTTTTTATAAAATTTTGGCTATTTTTAAGGTAAAATAATTTTATCCTATAGAANTTTATAAAATTTTGGCTATTTTTAAGGTAAAATAATTTTATCCTATAGAATTTGGGCGAATCATTTTTAAAATAGCGAATCTCATTTTTGGAAAAACCATGGAAAATTAGCCCATGAGCGAAATTTAGCCCCTAAAATCATCTTTGATTGGAATCATGGAACAAGATGCAATATGGATTGTTAGATGCAGTTTTGTTGAATAGTAGATATCTTGTTTTTCTTGTCAATGACCATATTCCAATTGATATATTGAGTCAGTTAGACAACCACCATATACAAAATGTATCTCCCCAAAGTCCCCGCTCATGTGCAGGTAGAATTGGAGATGCAGACAACCACATCTTTGAAAAATACGTAGCGACAACATGTATTCCGTGCAACTGCTGAAGAAAATCATATTCCAGTTCGTATTCATATGACTCCAATGCCTCAGGGTCGCCATTTTTTAAACAACCCAAGAAATAATCTATCAATCCATTACACAAGTTGGTCGAGGAAAAACAGAAATGCAGTAGAACCTGAAATGCATCGAAAAGAAAATCCCCTACAGTATACGAGAATGCATCCAATCTAAAAAGGCCATTGCTATCCAACACCTCGTTAATGATGTCATGTATAATGGAGTGTGTATATATTTCATACGACTCAATATCTATTACTTGTTTCATCTTTTGAACTGTGATTTTGAAGTTGTTTCTTAGATACTTTCAGTTTGCATGAAAATAGGGAAAAGGGGAAAAAAATAATAAAACGAGGAAAAAAAAAAGAAAAACAGGTAAAGTACAAGCGCGGAACTGCATACCAATCCCCGTATGTATCCTTCAACCTTCTTCTTGTCAACTTCAATCCCCCCTAGTCCCCATAGAAGATGACAAGAAAGCAAACCCACACTGGAAAGTAAACCAAACAGAAGAAACAACGCAAATAAATAACACCATAAATTTACTGAACAGAAAGACCGATTTGAACCTATTCATGGCGTGCATCCTACAAGTTTCTCAGAGCCAGAAAAAGTTCTGCAAAATAGAAAGGACGGGACAAAGGAAACATATGGACGCAGTTTTCTGACCCAGAGAATAAAATCATTCCCTGCCTCTACACCCCGGCGGATGGTTCCCTCTTGTGATAGCTCCGAACTAGTTTTCAAAAACCCCTCTGCATTGCAATTTCCAAAATAGTTATGGACGTGGCAGCCGGCATATGAAAACACATGGTTTCCAGGAACAAAAATTAAGATCACAAAGAAATATGGTCTGCAATAGAATTTCGAGGTAGGGACTCCCACCATTGAAAAATAACAATGAAACGATGGCACATAAACTTACCCGTCAACGAGGGATGACAAGAGATCAGACCCAAAACCTGCAAACCACAACAAAAGGTTCAACAACTTTCAAAGTTGAAGAACAACAAACCAGCGAACAACCACGAAGTCGTCCAACTGCAACTACAGGACCTCAACTTTGCAAAGTTGAATCAAACAAGAACAAGAATCATGGAACCAACCAACAAACAAGCATCAACCACTCAACCAATGATGTCGGTGGAGAACAATTCAACACAATTTCACTGCAAACAACACCATAAAAAAATGGAACGAAACTGTAGTGCAACACATCTGTACAATAAACATTTAAGAATGCTAGACCTGTTACGTAAACACTTAAGACTGTCAGAACCGTCAAAGGGCATATCCCTGTGCAAACATTTAATAAAAAATGTAGCGTGGCAGGCTTGTGCTCTCGAAGCACGCAGGAATAAAACAAAAATCACTCATAGTAATATGCTAGAGAATGTATTCTAGCTAGCAGAAAATGTTAAGCCAAACATTCGAACTAATGCTAGCATTAATCTACCTTCGAGCAATGCATAAGAAAATATATGATTCAAAAAGACCATATATGATCAAATACTTTGGACATGCCAACATATATAACATTGGGAATAACAAAGCTGACAATAAGTCCTCCAATCCATTGTCCAATCAGATCATGACATATATGTTACTTTTATTATATAAAAATCGATGTTTTTAGTTCCTTGGTTCCAACAATAGATAATATGGAAATATTTATGATCAAAAGACAAACTAATACGAGATCAACAAATTATCAATCATTATAGTTCCTCTATACCCACAACAAAAACTAATAAGTAAACTTAAAAAAAAGAAGTTATTTTTTATAATTTCATAAAAAGAAGGGCTTTGAACCCATATTGTCCAAAGTTCTAAAGTTTTTTATTTCTTAATTTGAGAAACTTTAGTTTGTATTATTAATAATTTATTTTTTTGGGGGTCACATTTGTTTTTCTTCGTTGAAGAAAGATGAGATCCTCTCGTTTTAATTTTCTACTTTTGAAGTGTAAACAACTTAACTTATTTTTATAAGTAAAAATACTTTTTGTCGTGGAAAGAAAACTAAAATGGCAAACAACCTAAATTTATTTTTATTTATTTTGGTAAATAAAAGTATTTTTGGCTATTAAAAAGATGGAAACAATTTAAATATCACTTAGTAAAAGAAGAGGAAAATATATACTCATAAAAGATGACAAGAAAGATACATTTAAATCAACACATAAAGATTATAAGAAAGAGTCATTTAAATTAAAACATGTTTAAGAAAGATATATTTAAATTAAAACATGTTTTTAATTTAAGTATAAAAGAATAATGATAATAATGATGGTTATTAATGTTTAGATTAACTTTGGTTTATTAAATTATAGAAAGAAAAATTATTTTATTTGTTTTACAATTTTACTTAGGTACTTAAAAATGAAAAAAAAAAACATTCCTAAGGTTTTATAGATTTGATAAGTTAAAAGGTTAGGAAGGTGGGTATTGTAATAAATATTCTAAAATTGTTGATATATTCTTTCAACCCACAATGTTTTAGAGAGATAATTTATCAATGTTGATTTTATATTTTACACTAATTAAAATAGAGTGATGGTTTTGATCTTCTAAATTGGAGTTAGTTACCTCCTTAAATATTATCTTAATTTTCTCTTCTCCTCTATTTCTTTATGGCACAACAATTTCTCCTTAATTTTAAATTAATAATATTTTCAATATTGTTAATATTATGCAAAGTGATATGATTTGGCCAAGACTTGAAATGTTTATGCCAACCCTACTTGTAGTGCATGTTCTTTTCACTAAAGTTTGTAGTAATCTTAGGAATATTTTTTCCTTCCATGTTGTTTGTTATGTTCTTGTATATTAGGTACCTATCCATAACCACGCTCTCAATGGAGGAAAAACTCTCTTCTTTTAGGAGGATAGGATAGGGCATATTTCCTTAAATTTTAAGATTATAACTTATAACATGCTTCTAGAATTGTATATTTCTCCACAATTCTCTAGAGTTCTTGCAGCCTCAAACTTCACAACCATATATGATAATAGGAGTGATGAGAGTATCAAAGAGGGGTTTGATTTTATGCCAAATTCAAAAGGTTTACTGATTTAGAATTGTTTTCAAGGCCAAAATAAGTTTTTCTCCCTCCATTTATCCTTTTCTCAATGCTATAAGTACAATTAAGCTTGTGATGTAGATCAACTTTGAGATATTTGTATGCAATAACTTCCTCCAAGTTGTTGCTCTGATACACATAATTACAATAAGTGATCTTCTTCTCAGATTTGATTATCATAACATTTCCTCAAAGTTGTTGTTGTCACACATGAAATTAAAATAAGTGATATTCTTCTCAAATTTGATCATTGTAACATTTCTCATACATGAAATTACAGTAAATGATCTTCTTCGTGGATTTGATTATCATAACATTTGTCTTGTCTGTGTTAATAGTCATACCCATACTAGAGAAAAAAATCTTGAGAATTATTAGTTGCTTGTCTAGATTATAGGGACACCTTGCCATAAGAAAAATATCATCAACAAAAAGAAGAAGGATGTTGACTATCACCACTAAATCCATGTCAAGAGAACATGGTTCTTTGAAAAAACCCTCTAACTTATCAATGCATATGCCAAATAGGGTATGGGACGTTGAATTTTCACTATGCTAGGATCAAGCATCAGGTTTATTTCATTTTTAGCATTTACTTGAACCATAAACAAATGCAGCTACACCATTCACAATTGCTGCAATAACCAAGATCACAAGAAGAAATACCATGCACAAGAACACACGAAATATCCTGGGAAACCCTTCTCAACAAGGGAAGAAAACCCAACAATCATTTACTATATTCTCAAGAGAAATACCTCGCACGCCATAGACCTAGCAAACAAAAGGGTTCTCTCCAAAACCAAGAAGCTAGCGCCCAAGAGAGGTGCGTACTAGAAGATGTACTTGTTGAAATTCTGAAATTACATGTGAGTTGTGTGTTTCCTCAATGGGGAAATCACCTTTATTTATACTAGATTGGACACATCAAAAGTGGTGTCTATTGGCACAACAAGGTCGACCTCAATAACTCGGAATATAATTAATAATTACAATATTAATTATCTTTTACAACAATTATTTTTCACTGTATGGTGGGGTTCACCTGTACCCTTTACACCACAATTAGGATTACAGGTAAATCTTACTCTTAGACAATATAACAAGGGATCTCACACACCCACTAGTGCTCAACCACTAGGGGCACATCCACCTATCCTCAGCCACATGGAAGTCCTACTTAACAAATCTCTATCTCACCGAGTCTCACAAGAGAACCATCTGGATACACACCCACTAGTGCTTAGCCGCTAGGGGCACGGCCACCTGTTCTCATCCATAGGGAAGTCCTACTCAACATATCTCTATCTCACTGAATCTCATGGGAGAATCATATGAAGTACCACATCATCTCAACTCTCTACACAGAGGAGAATGATACACCCATCACATGGGCACCTTCACCCCTCACAGGGGTACACATCGTTTCATCTCAAACGGCACACCCATATCATGGGAATTATCACCCCACATAGGGGGACAAACACATCGACACACCCATTTCATTGGTATCCTTATTCCACATGGGGGAACAAAACGTTCCATCTCAGTCTCAGAGAGGAACGACACACCCATCTCATGGGCTCTCTCACAAGACGACTCACTCAGTCTATGTCCTAGAGGATGTCTCACGAAGTTGTAATCATCAACACTCCCTCTCAGCTAGGGAGGCATTATCCACCATGCCAAGTCTCTAATGAAAGTACTCGAACTTCGTCTTGGCAAGAGGTTTGGTGAAGATATCTGCAATATGCTCATGTGTAGGAAGATATTGCATGTGTATTTCTTTCCTCTGCACCATGTCTCTGATATAATGATATTTTATCTCAATGTGTTTCGATCTGTCGTGAAACAAAAGGTTCTTAGAGAGCTTCACACAACTCTGGTTATCACAATGAATAATGGTAGGATCCATCTCATGATCAAATAAATATGTCAGGAGCTTACGAAGCCACACTACTTTGTGGACTGCCACACTCAATGTTATATACACTGCTTCTGTGGTACTCAAGGCCACAGAGCTCTGTTTTCTTCTGCACCAGGAAACCATGGTAGACCCCAAGGAAAAACAACAATTGGATGTGCTCTTCCAGTCCACTGCGCTCCCTACCCAATCTGCATAGGTATATCCCTGCAAAATCAAGTCTACACTGGAGGCATATCTTAGGTCATATCCA
>SNQJ01S0014859.1:135135-155094 GCA_010110895.2 Picea sitchensis
TTCATAAATGAGACTTTTAGCCTAGAATTTTAGGGTTTATGACTTTTTCATAAACCATTTGTTATAAACTAACTTGGTATTGTTCATCTTGACATCAATCTTCACTATTATAGAGTTCAACTTGGGGTTTAAAAGAATAATCTCCATGATGGAGAAAAAAGACAAAAAAAAAACAAAAAAAACAACTGAAACATTTGAAGATTGAAAGAGAACTGGAGATAACCTGAGGTCGAGTCCATCCTTCGACTTTTTGGCTTCACTACTCCCATGAATGGTTCGTCCTTGAGGGGATTACTAAGTTCCAGTTGGTTATCATCCAATCGAATTGGTCGCTCCTTGGTCCCCTCTTGACTGGCGATGCCCTCTGGGTGCCCTTGCTGCAAACTCTGGTCTCTCGATGTCCTCTCATGGAAATGAATTCCAAATTGTGCTAAATACAAAAAATCTCAAATTTGGCCTCTGGGATGTGCATTGCATGTAGAGTGGCTTTGTTCTCCAATTGTTGTTGTGCCACGACCCAGGTCACCATAGTTTTGGTCATCCAATAAGTCTTCGTGAGGTAGAAATATTTTTTTCCCCTAGTTCGTGATTTTCCTGGGTCTCTTACCCATTCCTTGGCTTCCAACAAAATATCCTCCTTCAAGATAGACTTCCTCTTCTTCAGGACCGCCTCCTGAATATTGGACATAGCCCTCTTTTTAATCGTTAAGAAAAGGCGATGCAAGAGGTTGCTTCCCTCCCCCACAGCTCACACTTCTCTGGTGCAAGCCATCGGGTTGACTAGAGAATGTTGTTTCCCTTCCCTCGCTTTAGCTTGAGTCACCCACAGGTCACAAAAGAGTCGTGTCTTTTCATGGTGTCCTTACTTCATCTTGATTACATGCCCCTACGATGCAGCAAAATCTCCATCCTCGACCACAAGAGAGATGGTGGCCATTGGCTAATGTTATCTCCTCCAAAAGACGGGATCTCCCAACTTAAAACAATTCACATAAATATGATTGAGTGACCCATGGTGGTGGAGAACACTCAAGTCACCAACCTCCTTGCTTTTTGAAGACACCACAATTTTCTTGAAACCCTGTCTTCTGCTCCTGGGAGGTTCAAATCCAAATTAATGATGATATAGTGCATGCTACCCGACCACCTCCTTTTATTAATGGAGCCTGTCATCAACCTCAAATTCATTCCTTGCCTTTGCCTCCTATCCCGATTAACAGATTTGGTCCTTCTCCCTTTAGACCAAGCCCGATCTTGTCTTCTCATAGTTTCAATTGTACTAGGGGGTATGCCATGGGCGTCATCCCCCATGAACATTACATCAATCCCACCACTTAATCGATTTCTCGTAATTCCATTACTTGGATACATTTCCCCCTACTAACTGCCATCCTTTCGTTTCACTGTCATTTGTATCGACCCGCTTCTAGATGCATGTCATATGGCACCCAAGTGGGGGGTATTGGAATTAGGTTGACGCGTGGGCAGTTGGCATTCCCACATGGAGGTCGTCGACTCCCATAGTTGTCACCCCATCTGGGAGGGGATTATCATTCAGTGCTAGACGTGTTATATTATTGTGGAGTTCTCCCAAGCCCACCTCTCACCAATGCCACCAAAATTCTCTAGGTTCTTGATCAACGACCACATTAGAAAGATAGTCTACCACTATGTCAGATTTTCTTCTTACGTGGACTAGGATAATGGTTGAGTTACCTTGAATTGTTTGGGCCACCTCTGAGAGGTTGAAGGAGAGACGCCAATTAGTTGAAACTCGCTCTGGAGGTGTTCCATTGAGCATTTTTTTTACGGTTTCTATTAGGATTTGGGAATCTCCCTCCATGATTATTGCGTTATGGTCAAATTCAGCTGCTAACCTTAATCATGTGAGGAGTCCGGTGAGTCATGCTCCATTTTTGAAGTTGTGGCTGAGTTTGGTGGTGAAGATGCTCTGGATTGCTCCCGTCGAATCCCAAAATATTCCTCGTGCTTCTGTTGGGCCTAGATTACCCTTCAAGGCACCATCAAAATTAATTTTCAAAAATCCCGAAGGAGGAGGCTCCCATTTCTCACACGCTTGCTTGTTTTGGGGGCTTACTTTTATTGGAGAATTTTGTTTCTAGCACTGACCCATTTTCCAGTTCTTGAATATATTTATTTCATCTCTAGTCGGGAGTCGATATTCGTCCTCCCAATATGTAGTGGCTATTGTTTCCTATATATTGGAGTGTATCCCCTGCCAAATATGATCCATATTGAGGTGTTTATGCTTAAATATTCTTTTGTTCCTCTCCTTCCAGATTTTCCACAATAAGAAGCCCAGGAATAGATCCATATTTTGTTGAGGATTTGGTTTTGGTAAGGCTCTATTCTCCATTCTCCTATTATTTTGTTGATGTCATGGCGCATTCCATTCATAGGTCTGAATAATGTATCACCCTTGTCGCAAAGGGAATAAGCGACTTTGTAGGAGTTTAATAAGTGTTTCAACATCTCCCCTTCTTGGTAGCACATTATGCATATTGAAGGGCCTTCATATCCCCACCTTGTGACTCGATCCTAGGTTAGATAATTTTTGTTGACTACCAACCATAAGAATGTCTCTATTTTGGGCCATTAGTTTGGATTCCAAAATTTCCCCCAAACTAGTGCCTTAGCAGTTCTGATGTTCCCGATGCCAATAGGTAGGCCTCTTTTACTTTGAAGTTTTTGTCTCCTTTCTAGCCCCATTGCAAAATATTAATCCCTTTTCGGGCTTGTAGTGGTAAACTTAGCAGTTTGGCCTCAATATCATAACGATAATCATCCTCCCATTCTATTGGCCATTCTGCTAAGTTCTTCCATGTTCTCTCCAACATCTGGTCAGAGCATTGATTCTCTTCCCAGTGTTGGGATACTCTCCTCCAGTCATCCCCTACCATCCTCTCTTGAATTTGATGAAATTTCTCCTTTCTACCGAGAGATGGAATTTTTTCCCAAGCATCCTCCTAGAACAGAGATGACCTACCATCATGGATTTACCAAATGATTTTTTGTTGGACCAACCCCCTATTAGTCCAGGCATGGTTCCAAATCAAAGATCTGGGATGAACCCCTTCCATTATTATCCATTCTTTTGGTGTACTATTCCTGACATATTTTCCCTTATAGATACTAGCCGTAGGGCATCTGAATTCTAGATAGATCTCCAAAATATCTTTGCTTCTAACACATAGCCCATTCTTAGAGGGTCTCTGATGCTCAGACCCTTGTGGGGTTTTGGGGTGTATTTTTTTCCCATGCGACCAATGCCCATTTCTTCTCCCTTTTCGCTCATCCCTATAGGAAATTTATTTGAATTGCTTGAATTTACTGCAAAATGTTGGAAGGAGCTCAAGAATAGAAAAGAGTTAAAGAGACATTTCCATTAAAACAAATTTTATGAGAATTATTCTCCCAGGCAAGGTTAGGAAATGGTGAGTCCAACAATTTAGTCTTTCTTTGATCTTGGTAAGGAGATCTTGCCAAGAGATGTTGCAAATTTATTTATCTAGGAGGGGGTCACCTAAGTGTTTCAAGGGGATGGAGGTCCTTTGGAACCCCATAATTTTGGTAATGTTGCGTTGAATTATGGTAGGGGTGTTGAAGAATAATATTTTGGATTTATCTAAGTTGATCTGCATGTCAGAAGTTGCCATGAAGACGTCCATGATTCTCTTAATGTCTCTTGCTTCCCTCACTGTGGGTCGACCCATAAGCAGGGTTTCATCCATGAATTGAAGGTGGGAGAGTGGTTTAGTCTGAGGATTAAGAAAGAGGCTCTTGATGGATTTGTCTAAGAGGGATTGTTTCAAAAAACACCCCAGACCCTCTACAAGGATAATAAAGAGGTATGGTGAGAGGGGGTCTCCCTGGTGGATCCCTCGAGATGATTTGAAGGTTGATGAAGGTAAGACATTAATAAATATGGATAAGGATGAGGATATGATTATTGAAACCCAGGAAATCCAAGATGACTCAAAGCCAAAATCCCCCAAAATTTATTGCAGAAAATTCCAGTTTATTATACCATAGGCTCTGGATAAATCAAGTTTGATGATCATACTAGGTTTTTTGTTGGTATTTAGAGAGTGTATGGCATCATATTCCACGATTATCCCATCCAAAATTTGGAAACCTCTTACAAATCCCCCTTTCTTAGGAGAAATGGTTTCCCGTAGAAGAGGTTTGAGTCTATTTGTTATAACCTTAGTTATGATTTTGTAAATAAAATTACATAAGGAAATAGGTCGAAACTTATCAACAATGATTACTTCCCGTTATATATGTATGAGTGTCAGGAAGGTGGCATTGAAGGCCTGCAGGACGAATCAATATGAGCGAGATTATTCTACCACTGCCTAGATGTCTTTTCTTATGACATTTCAACATGCTTGTAAAAAGTTTGTTGTGAAGTCGTCTGGTCCTGAAGCCTTCCCATTTGAAATTTCCTTAATGATCTCCTCTACCTCCTCCATGGTCACCTTTCACATGAAGCTGCAATTGTGTTTTGGTGAGACCAGGCTTGGGATTGACCCCTTTATAGTTTGTGTGGCCTCCACCTTATTTATATCAGGTTTGGTTAACATTATGATGTAATGACGCAACAATCATTTTTCTATATCCTCATGGTTTTCCATTATTTCACCCTCTCCAACCTGCAGAGTACCAATGCAGTTTTGGATTCTTCTCCATAAAAGGGAATTGTAGATTAATTTTGTGTTCTTGGCCCCATCCTAGAGCCATTAGGTACGAGATTTATTACAGTACATGATATCCCCTTGCTTATCTCTTTCATTTAGATATATTTGGAGTTGTTCCTCCTTAACCTTGAGTTCTAGGGAGTTCCCATCTGTATTATTTGTTCCAATATTTTTTCCATATTTTCTTCCAACTTTATTTTTTCTTCAAGGATGTTTCCGAAGACCTCCTTATTCCATTTCTTGATGCAATTTTTGGTGTTTTTAAATCTCTATTGAAATTGATACATATTTGTTACATATGTCTCGTGTTTCGCCTTCCACCATTTTGTTACTCTTTGTATGAATTCAAGGTGAAGTAACCAAAAATTTTCGAATATAAAAGTTTTGGGGTGAGGTTGATCCGGATTATTTTTGGCACGAAATGAGAGCGAAGATATAATAAATAAATGTACATCTATGTATCAAAAATATAGTAGAGAGATATCAGAGATATAACCTTAAACACAAAAATACAATAATACACAATCTCTATTAATGAGCGAAATGTACAAAACTGTAGAAATACAGAGTGAAAGACTCGCTAGAATGGTGGCAAATTATCTCTGAGAAGAGGTCGAGAAAGATGATGATCATTAAAATGAGGCTCTAAATTCCTTTTTAACATAAATAAAATCCAAAACCATAACCCCGGAAGATGAAAATCCAACAGGTTTGTGGACCCTGTTTTGGGTAGTTTGGTGTATCAACTTCCGGGGGGTGTAACTTTGGCATACGATGTTCATTTGTGGCACATGATAGCTTGTTGGAAAGGTATTAATGAGGAGATTCATTTCATATGATCAATCATGCCTTCACTTAAATTTATGGTTCTAGATCGCGAAAAAATGTCGTTTAGGCCCTCAAAATGGCCTCAGAAGTTTAGGACCCGAAAAACTTCTAAAAATAGTAAATTGCCAAAGAATTGTTTTAAGCCAGTTGCAATAGGTGGGTGGCCATCGATATCCACCTGAATAAATCATCCCTCATTAGGAAGCAATGGTCTCCATTGTGTTTAGTTCTTGGGGGAGAGGGGGAATCATTTGTTGAATCTGAACCTTAGTGAGTTGCTTGCCTTACTGGAGAAGTTGCGTTGCTTGGCCTGTGGAAGGTTGTTGAGAACCTGATTTTGGAAGGGTTGGAGCTTTTTAACTAGTCTGGATACATGATATGACTGTATGCAAAAGGAATCTTTTCACTTTGTTGCAATCTTATCAACATGCTTCTGTTGGATAGAAGGTGGTTGGACTGAGGTTGTAGTGGTTACAATGTCCTTCTGTTCACCTTTTGAACATATTGTGAAGAGGTTGAATGTTGTAGTATGAGATAGTATCTTACGCCATTGTTTATGTCAGACAATAGTCTTAACTACCTCTGTTATCCTCTAGAGATTACCCCCCAGAGTAACAATGACACTATGAGGTCGAGACTCATAAATAACACGGCACTTCCACATATATTGCTGGCACAAAATAACATCAAAAACATCCAGTGGGAAATATCACATAATACCTCATCCTTGAAGGGCTTGATGTTGTATGAAAAGTGACACTGTTGGCTGACACAAATATCTCATCATTGGTGAAGCCACCCGATCTTATATGGTTGCGGGTGTGGTGTTGTTGACAATCCCAATTGTTTGACGACCTATGCTAAGATGAGGTTATTCTAGCTTCCACTATCAACAATAAAATGCAGTGGGGTCCCCTTCACCCACATCTGTGAATGAAAAAGGCACTCCCCCTCTTCAGGATCTCTTGGTTCTTCTGGATGATTTTTTTTGGTCGTGACATTAAAAGTGGGGTTTGTGTCGATGATCTGTCTTCTCCCATTATTTTCTGAATTAGATTATGAATTAGGGTTCAACTCCTTTTCTTTGATCTCAACCACCAATGATTGTTTTGAGTGACATTCAACGGTGTTGTTCTAGGGGATTTTGTGGAAATTGCACCACTTTACATTGTCTTTCTTTGTCTTTTCGTTACCCTTATTTTTCTGTGGCTTGGACTGGGTTTCTGGAGGTTGGTTGTTAGGAATGTCTTTACCATACTTTGGTTGATGTGTATTTGAAAACCAAAACTCCCGTTTGTTTTGGTGCCTAAATTTCTACTTGATTTTTAGAGCATATCGATAGGCATCTCCCAGTGATGAGATGTCCATAAAATCCATTTTAGTTTGGATGTACTTATGTAGATCCTCGTGGTATTTAAGAACCATATGTCGCTCAGGTTCTTTGATACCTAGCTTGGTGCGCAAGGTATGGAAATTATTTGTGAAATCCGACACTATTTGGCCCCTCTCTTGCCGTAGTGTGGTCCATCTCATGTACTGGTCATCATAGTTACCAACATGGTAATATTGTTCCTTGACCGCATCTACAAAAAAATCCCAAGTGGGCTCGACCCCATATATTCTAGACTCCTCTGTGGAACTTTGATCCCAGTAAGTTTCCCACCAATTTTTGACATGGGGGAGATCCTTAAAGAGTGAGAAGGTGATCTTTTCCCTATCAAAAAAATTGTGAATCGAGAAATAACCTTCTAACAGATTTAACCATTTTTCTAGGGCATCCACATCTATCTGACCTTCAAATACGTGAATATCAAAATTAACTTGTACCTTGAAAGGAGAGGTGCCTCCAAAGTGTCCACTTGATGAGTATTTTTCTGTTTTTATCGAAAATTGTTGAAGGATGTGGACAAAATTCTCCATCATTTTGTTCCTCTGTCTCATGAGAGCCTGCTCAAGCAACAGATTAATAGAATCTTATGCTCTATCATTTTTAGTTTCTTTTTCCATGGAGGGTTTCTTGGGCGTGCGAGAGAAAATTTAATCAAGAGAGACAAGCTCGAGACCCAACTTTCTATACTCGGGCCTTGTCGGGGACATGCACTGAAAAACAATCAAGAGCAGCATGCTCTCATACCACTGATCCAGATTATGTTTGGCACAAAATGAGAGCGGAGATATAATAAAGAAATGTATAGAGATGTATCAATAATATAACATATATATATCATATATATAACCACAAACACAAATATACAATAATACACAATTTCTATTAATGAGCGAAGTGTACAAAACTATAGAAATACAAAGTGAAAGACTCGCTATAATGGTGGCAGCTTATCTCTAAGAAGAGATGTGATGGCTATGCTCATATGTAAGAATATGATCATTACAATGAGTATCTAAAGACATTTTTAACATAAATAAAATCCAAAACCCTAACCCTGGAAGATGAAGAGCTAATAGGTTTGTGGACCTCGTTTTGGGTAATTTGGTGTATTAACTTCCCAGGGGCGTAACTTTGGCATACGATATTTGTTTGGGGCGCACACTAGCTATTTGGAAAGGTATTGACAATGAGATTCATTTCATAGGCTCAATCATTCACTTGGATATCATTGAGGTGCCCGATCAAGAAAAAATGTCGTTTAGGCCCTCAAAATGGCCCCGGAAGTTTACGACCCGAAAAAATGCTAAAAATAGTAAATTGCCAAAGAACTATTTTGATCTAGTTGGAATATATAGTTGGCCACCGATATCCACCTAGATCAGAGGTGTCATACTATTTTCCCATCTGAGGGAAATAACCCTATGATCCGACCCATAGAATGGATGGATGTCCATTGAGATAACGTGTTTCACATGAAAGAAGGATTTTGAAACCAAGAATCTATCCAACCTCTCTGCTACATGAGTTGATCCTCCTCCCCTATTGCCCCATGTGTACCATCCTCTCTTTGAAGGAAAATATATAAGTCATAAGTTCTTTAATATCTCCTTGAATGCAAGTTTCTTTAAATTCATCTTACGCATTATGCCTTTCTTATCTTCCAGGGATGTTATTAGATTGAAGTCCCCCCCAATAATCCATTGTTCATATTTCATGAGCAGACCTAGTTGTGAGATCGCTTCAAGGAAATCCCTTTTGGTCTCTAGTGTCAAGGGACCATAGGCGTTTGAAATGTATCCCTAGTCATTGAATCCCATTTTTTAGTGGATCGTGAGAATTCTTGTGGTCTGTGACACCAAATCTAACTTCACATGGCCTGGATCCCAAATGATAGTGAGTCCCCTTAAGGACCCCTTGGCTTCTATACATTCTACCTCACAATTTTTCAATATTTTATTTGTTATTCTTCTCAATGTGTTTCTATCACACTTAATTTCTTACAACGTAACTAAGTCTACTTTTTCTTGAGATATTTTTTTCTAGAGAATTTTGTGTTTGGAAAGAGCATTCAAATCGCTCATATTTGAGGAGAAGATACTCATAATTAAAATTTGGGTTGGGGTTGGAAATACTTATCTAGGAGGCCCACTACTTTACCTGAGTCAATAAGTAGAGCTCATGTTTCTTCCAAGACCTACTTATGGGGCTTGTGTCCCATTTTATTTTCCTCCCCCCTTGATTTTTTCAAGGTCTTCAATGGGTTAGTTTTGATACCTAGGTTCTCTGATGAGAGGATGGATTCTCTAGATTGTGTCCTTTCCCTTTCCCTTTTATTAACTCATGTTGTAGTTTGTGTAGTTGTACCACCTGCATATTGTTAATCTCCTACTCACCATGCATTGCTATTAGTTCTTTTAAATATACCTCCATATCTTCTAGTTCCATACTTTTGGGAGCTTCCTCCTGTTGGTTGTGGAGCCTGATTATCTTCTTGATTCAGAGGTCTTTTGCTTTCAGTCGTGTTTATACCCCATGAAGTATTTACACCCCAGAAGTATGTACACTCTTCCACGCCATTGCCAGTTCTTTTAAATATACCTATATCTTCAGTTCCATACTTCGAGCTCTCCCGCTAAGGTGGAGCTCGCATTTCTCATTCCTCTTGATTCTCGGTGGTCTCTTGCTTCGGGCCGTTTCAATTCTACTTAGCATGGCACCCTGTGCAAGTGTACACTCTCTTTTCCATCGGAGGTAGGGGTACCCCCTCCCAGGTCCTGGGGCTATCTCTCACCGGGCTTAAGCCCCAAGGAAAAATTGCCTTGTAAATGCGAGCATTGTAATTTCATCAGAATGGACCTTTCATTTTAAGGTCGCAGATCTAACGGTGAGATTATGTTAGGGTTTGCCTTTAGAAGGCAACCCTATTTTATAGAGGGAAAATGTATCATAAGGAAGGATTACGGGCGAATACGCAATTCGAGAGAGGAGACCGTGAAAGAAAGAAGATGAAGTTACAACAGTTTTGTTGTAAATTGTATCCCTTCATTTGTCGATAATAATAAAGGAAGGACTGGCCATTTCTCTGGTGTAGCTCACACCGCAGAACCACATAACTGTTCCTCTTGTATTGCATATCTTCTCGTGTTTTGTTTCCGTATTTCGTTTATTCTTTTATCTACGTCCCTCGCCAAATAACCCAACCGTAATAGTTGTAACTTGCGGTGAAAAAGAGTGGGTTCCCCGGTTCGAAAGTGGGAGAAATGGTGGAGGATGGAAAGTTTAGGTCGAGAAATTTAACTACCAAAAACTACCAGTTATGGAAGATGCATGGAAGATTATTTATATCAAGGATCTATTCCTACCATTATTGGGGCGTGGAGTAGAAAAGAAGCCAACAACCATGAAGGGACTTAAGAATGGGAGATTCTTGACAAGAAGGCTCTAGGAACAATATGCCCAGCCCTGTACGCTTCTAAGTGGCTTTCAATATTTCCAAAGAAAGCATTAACGGTTGGTTTGATGGACAATATCACAAATTGTATGAAAAACCCTGGCGTCCAATAAGATAATGTATTTCTAATTAAGAGATTATATAATATGAAGATAAGGTGGGTCCATACATCATTTAAATGAATTTAATACATTACTAATCAACCAAGTTTTGTAAAAGTGGACTTTGATGATGAGGTCGTGGCTCTTCTAATATTGTGCTCATTTCCTAAAGATGGAACAACTTGGTCATGGTTGTGAGTAACTCTGCCTCCGGGTTCAAATGTCTTTAAAATTTGATGATGTTGTTGGTGTTATCCTTAGTGAGGAAATGCTAGAAAAGCACAAAGGAGACATTAGGTAGTGCATTGAACATGGAGAACAGGCCAAAAGGAGAGAGGAAAGGGCTTAGGGAACCCAGTACCCTAGAAGGGCAGACCAAATCCGTGACTTGGAAAGATAGAGGCCTGGTACCTAGGAAGAAAGGACATCCTAAGAAAGACTGCAGAGCTCCAAAGCAGCAAAGAGATGGACATCGTGGAGAGAATTAGGAAGCAAATGCAGTGTGATGTGTTACAAGATGATTTGATTCTTTCTATAGATAATGGTTCTAAGTCTTGGGTAGTAGATTCAGAGCTTCATTTCATGCCACACCTAATAGGAAACATTTTCTAGATTATGTTCAAGGTGATTTTGACAGTTCATTTGGGTGATGATGCACCATGCAAAAATTGTTGGAATGGGAAAGGTAAAATAAAGCAAACTAAATTGAAACCAACATTGTTGAAAGAGGTAAAATAATATCGTTCCAAATCTCTAAGGAAAAATATAATTTCAACGTGGAAGTTGGCAAGTGAAGGTTGTGAGACATATTTACGTGACAAGCATTTACAGTTCCGCTAAGATACAGCGAAATGAAAGAAGGTAGGGCCATTGTATTTATGTATTGGTAATAATCGAATTTTCTATCTTTAGCTTCTACGCTGTGAGTGGATAAAACACCGTGGAATCATAGGATTTCACACATGAGTGAGAAGGGTATGTAGATACTTCACAAAAGAAATTCTACGCGATCTTAAACAAATTGATTTGGACCCTCAGAGCATTGTGTTTATGGAAAAACAAAAGAGAGTCATATTTCGAGTCTAAAGAAAAGGAAGAACAAAGGTTAAGAGCCGCGACATAGATGTATGGGGACCAACCGTATGTATCATCTCTTGTGGCTCTAATTAGTGGCCATGTCACTTTCATTGATGATGCAACTAGAAAAAACTTGGGCTTATTGTATCTCGACAAAAACAGCATTTTCTTTGATAATTTCTTAAGAAATGGAAAGCTTTGGTTGAGAATGAGACAGAAAAGTTTGAAGTGTCTCAGATCGCATAAATAAGCCAAATATTGCGTTAGTTACTGATGATTACCGCTCATACCATGGGATTCAGAGAGAAGATACCCAAGAACACCACAAGAAAATGGTGTGTCGAAAAGGATGAACAACAAGACAATCATGGAGCGCAAGGAGTATGAGATCGTGATGTCGGTTTTCCTTACGCTCAAGTGCATGTTTAGTAGATACTAATCGCTTACCTCTTAATTAACATAGGACCTTCAATCTCTTCGGATGGTAGAATTCCAAAGGAGAAATGGACAAGAAAAAATGTAAACTATTCTTTTTTGAAAACTTTCGATTGAAGCATTTGTCCATATTGTTAGAGAAAATAGAACAAAGCTTGGGTTTAAATCCAAGAAGTGTACCTTTGCTGGATATGGTGTTAATGATTTTGGTTATCGCTATGGGATTGCGTGAAACAACAAAATCATTAGGAGTAGAGATGTCATATTCACGGAGAAGGTCATGTACAAAGATCGCTTGCAGGGAAAGAAACAGGAAAAAAAAAAAAAAAAAAAAAAAAAAAAAAAAAAAAAAAAAAAAAAAAAAAAAAAAAAAAAAAAAAAAAAAAAAAATCAAAATGTACAACAATCCGAGTTAACAAAAATTCTCAAACACCCTTAAGTGTTGCGAAGATCTACCAAAGCTGCATACCCCCAAACGATACTCTTTCATTGTATTATCATTGCTGAACGGACCGAACGAATGTTATGAAGAGGCAATGCAACAGATGTACCAAAAGAAGTGGGAGCAAGGCATGAAAGAGGAAATGGATTCCTTAGAAAATAACCAAACTTGGGAGTTTGGTTATTTTCCAAGGAAAAAAGAGCATTGCAAAATAAAATGGGTTTACAAGTTGAAGGAAGAAGATGAGGAGAAAAGCAGTACAAGGCTGAAATTTGTTGTGTTGGTCGCACAAAAGAGCGGTATAGATTTTGATGAAATATTTTCTCCGTTGTTAAAATGACTCAATTAGGACAATTTTAAGTCTCGTGGAAGTAGAAAATTTCCATCTTGAACACATGTAAAAACATCTTTTCTCCATGGGAAACTGAGGAAGAGATTTATATGCAGCATCCATAGGGATATGAGGTCAAAGGAAGGAGAATTTGGCATGCGTGTTCAAGAAGAGCTTGTATGGCCTAAAGTAAACTCCCTACAAGTAAATGGTATTTTGAAGTTTGACAGTTTATGACAATCGTGGTTGCGTAGACGTCATTGTTGATTCACTGTTTATTTTATGTTAGAAAATGGAAGCTAGTCAACTTGCTATTGTATGTAGATGACATGTTTTGTTTTGTCTAATATGAAGGATATAAATGTTCTCAAGAAGAAATTAGCCAACGATTTGGCGATGAAGGATTTGGGTGTTGCAAAGAAAATCCTTTGGCATGAGAATAACAAGAGACGTAAAAAATCGCAAATTGACATTGTCTCAGGGCGAGTACATAAAGAAGGTGTTGGAGAGGTTTGCATTCTGCATTCTAAAACCCTCCAACACCTTCTCTATGTACACCTTTGGCCAACCATTTCAAATTATCCAAGGAAATGTGTCCCAAGACACGTGAGGAGATAGAATATGTCTAGGGTCCCTTATTCATCAAAAACTGGCAACTTGATGTATGCAATTGTTTGCACAAGACCAGATATTGCACATGCCGTGGGAGTTGTGAGTAGATATATGGACAATCCAAGTAAAGAAAATTGGGAAAGCAGAAGTGGGTTCTCGAGTATTTGAGAGGTATTTATACCCATGCATTATGTTTTGAGGTTCGAATTTCTATTGCATATGCTGATTCGTGATATGGCGTGCGATAAAGACAAATAGGAGGGAGCACCAATAAAAGATATATTTCTTTTTACCATAGGTGGAACATCAGTAAGAAGTTGGATTAAAACTGCGAAAAGGTTGTTTTTCCAATTTCGCAAACAACGAGAAGTGTATGCCGCTACGTGAGGCAAAGCAGATGATTTGGTTACAGAGGTTTATGGAGGAATTGGGGAAAGAAGCAAGAGAACAACAGGTTGTACTGCGATAGTTAGAGTGCCATTCACCTTGCAAAGAACTCAACCTTCCATCTCAAGACTAAGCATACGCTGAGGTACCACTCACAATGCATCCACTAGAAGATGGACATTTGAAGTTGGAAAAAGATACACACTAGCCGAATCCTGCAAACATGTTAACAAAATGAGTAACCATGGATAAACTGAGCAAGAACTCAGTTTAAGTTGGTCTTCAATAATGAATATGAAGATGAGAAATCTACAAATTTGCCAGGTCCAAGAAGGTTCAGATTCCAGCATATACAACAGCGGTGGAGTTGTTGAGATCAGTCTCCAAGTGGGAGATTATTGGTTGTGGAGCCTGATTATCTTCCTGATTCAGAGGTATTTTTCTTTCAGTCGTGTTTATACCCCATGAAGTATTTACACCCCAGAATTATGTACACTCTTCCACGCAGGGGAGTGCAGAGGGGGGGTACCCCCTCTGTGGGGTCCAGGGGGGCTATCCCCCTGGCTAGGGGGTCTGGGGGCAAGCAGGGGTTTGGGGGCGAAGCCCCCGAAGGAAAAATTACCTTGTAAATGTATATTGTAAATATGGACTGTTATTATAAGGTCGCAGATCTAACGGTAGAGATTACGTTAGGGTTTTTTGCCCTAGAAGGAAACCCTCTTTTATGAGGGAAATGTATTTCGGTGATGATTGATGGCGAATATTGTAGTCTGAGAGAGGAGACTGTGAGAGAAAGAAGAGGAAGTTATAACGGGTTTTGCTGTAAATTGTATCCCTTCATTTGCTGGATAATAATAAAGGAAGGACCTGGCAATTTCTCTGGTGGACGTAGCCCACACTGGGTGAACCACGCAAATCTGTGTCTCTCTTGTATTGTGTATCTTCTGTGTTTTGTTTCCTTATTTGTTTTATTTTATTTCTTCGCGGTCCTGTTTTTCTAACACCTCCCACTCTGCTTCCTCCCATGACCCTTTGTTATCCTCAAGATATTTCATAGTAATCTCACATTTCATGAATGGAGATATTATAGTGTTTTGTTCATTATGATGACATTTTTGAATCTCTTCTTGCTTGATGTCTGCTTCTTTTTCTGTTGCAATACTCTTCTTTGCTTCTTGTTTCTCCCCTTCTTTATTTTCTAAATTGTTATCTTCTTTTGTTTCTCCCCTGTGCAACAGTATAATAATTTACATCAATATAATAATGCATAAAAAATTACAATCCCACCACAATATAATCAAGTACCACAGTATAATACACCACACATAGACAATCAAGGCAACAAAGGAGGATTTAGATAGGAGGATGTGGAAGAGGAAGAGGACCAATAACCTGCCATAATTGTCAATAACTTGGACATTATGCAAGGGATTGTCAACATCCACCAACAACATGCATGTACTGTCACGCAATAGATCATACTACATAAGACTGTCCTATACTTCTAACAAAAATATAGGATAAAAGGAATCAGAATAACCAAAATGTTCAATGGATTGTCGTAGAAACTAGAAATGATGGGAATAATATTAATGTAGTTACTCGAGGTGGAACCAAAACAGGAGAAGATGCAACAAATCAGAATCAAAACCAACAATAGTGGGTTATAAAAAATACAACACCACAACAACATTTTGATGCGCTCAAGGAAAAAGAAACATTCAAGTAGGACATACAAGAAATTTTACAGGAGAATATTGCTTCTACTTGAAATGCACAACTAGGATATGATTGGCCAATATATGATATGCCTCATCCATATGATCATACCAATGGAGGTCAGCCTTTAGAAAAGGTAAGTAATATAAGAAACTTTCTGCTGTCTTTCTTGAAGTTATTGAATGATCGAACATATGTACAAGTACTACAAAGTTTGTTAGAAAGATGCAATCCTGAAGAAGAGATGAAACTAGAAAAAAAGACAGTAAATTATGTCCATAGGAAGACAAGAACAAATAGATAGTTCAAACTGAATGAAAATATTGGAGACTTTAAAATGGGTGATGTCATATTATATTTGGAATTTGAGGTAAATGTTATTCCTAAGAAAACATGGGAATGGATGGAAGAACCTACACTGAGATATTCACCTATTCAGTTGAAACTAGCAAACCAACATAGGGTGATACCAATTGGTATATTGAAAGGCATACCAGTAGATTTAGATGGTGTGCTCACTATGGAAGATTTTGAGGTAATCGATATAGTGGATAATACTACACGTTATCCAACATTGTTGGGACTGGATTGGGCATTTGACAATAAATCTATCATCAACTTGAAGACCCGGAAAATGAATTTTGAATCAGAAGATTATAGAGTCATAGCACCATTAGATCTTTCAGAAGGTGGAAGATATGTTGAACCAGCAAAAGAGAACTTTATCATAGAAGAAATAAACCAGTTCTATAGAACTATTGCGTGCAAGGAAGATTACATTAACCCAACAACAAATGGAATGCTTAGCTGGAGAAGCATCAATTCTTGTGCTTCAGATTATGACACAAGACTGGAGAATTGGAAACAATTCTTACATGAGATATCTACCAGAATATGTGAAAGAATGATGCACACACTAAGATGGGTTGGAACAGAGGTAAGAGAATCTCCGAGTTTTTATGGTTAAAATGGTTTGGAAGACTTCTTAACAAAGTTTGAGTTAGAAGTGCTCGAAAGTGAAAGTTTATTAGTTTTAGATATTGATTTGAAATCAACACCTGCACATTGGTGGGGTACTCACAAATAAAAGATCCATGATTGGTATCAATGCAAAAGATTACTGCGCATCAGATTTGGCATAGAACAGGTGCATAAACATATGCAGAAATATGGTGGAAGAGAACAACCCAGAGAACATATCAACATATGCATAACCCAATGGAGACTGATACCATAAGAGGAATGACCACATCACTTCATCCATACATTAGAAGGCATACCCATAAATTGGTATACAGAAATGGAACTACATAGAGGAACTATAAATTGGAAAGATTTGTAGAAGAACTTTGTAATCACATTTGCATTTGAACATGAGAATCTAGTGATGGATGCAACATTGAAGTTGATAAAATAAAATATTTTTGAAGAACTTGAAGTTGAAATTGTAACATCTTATCATAATCACAATCGACAAACAATCAAACAATTGTTACATTGTTACCATGTCGCAGAAGATGACCCAGAAGAAGAAAACCAATGCAATATTCATATAACAAAAGTTGAAGGGGAAAGAGAAGTAGAAGGCCCACAATTATAGTCACAAGAATTTGTTGCACCACTGAAGATAAAGAAAGTCAATATTGGAACATAAGAGAATCCAAAAATTGCAAGTATTGGTGACTATTGGAGTGGAAAGAATAATAGAATTACTGTGTGAATATAGTAATCTATTTCCAACAACGTTTTTAGAAATGAAAGGGATAGTAGGAGAACTTGGAGAAATGAAAATTCCTCTACGAATAGATGCTAGACCAATAAGAGAGAGACCCTGTAGGATGAATCCAATTTATAAACATAAATTTAAGGCAGAGATTGATAAATGTTATAGGTTGGTATAATAGAACTTGTTGAAGAATCTGAGTGGATTAACGCTATGGTAGTACAGGAGAAGAAACATGTGGGGATAAGGATCTGTGTAGATTTTAGGAAGATAAATTATTCTTGTCTGCATAATCCCTTCCCTACTCCATTTACAAATGAGGTATTGGAAAATGTAGGAGGACAAGAATCATACTCATTTACTGATGGATTTTTAGGGTATCACCAAATCAGAATAACACCAGAGGATTTCTATAAGACTACATTTTCCACATAATGAGGGTCACACCAATACACAGTGATGCCCTTTATATTGAAAACTTCCTCTGCTATTTTTTCAAGAGTAGTGGTAGATGCATTTAAAGATTTTATACATAAAATTTTTGAGGTTTATCTGGATGATTTGACAGTATTTAGCCTATTAAAAGATCATGTTGAAGTTTTAGGATTAATGCTAGACAAGTGTAGGCAATGTCAAATTTCTTTGAACATTAAGAAATGTATATTCAATGCACCATTTGGAATTCTACTAGGGCATGTGGTTTGTAAATAGGGTATGTTGGTTGACCCTGCAAAGATTGTTGTCATTGTTAATTTACCACCACCTAAGTCATTACATCAATTATGAGATACACTAGGTCATACAAGATATTATAGAATGTTCATAAAGAGCTACGAATAGATTATTGCGCCCATGGAGAAACTATTAAAGAAGGATATCAAGTTTCAATGGAATGATGAGTGCCAACAAATTTTGGACATCTTAAAAGAGAAAATGGTGACATGACCAATTCTGGTATTTCTAGATTGGTCAAAAGAGTTCCATGTTCATGTGGTTGCCTCTTCAATAACACTTGGAGTAGTACTAAGACAACCAGAAGAAGGTGACATAATCACCCAATATCATTTGCATGTGGGAAAATCTTAGAGTTAGAACATAATTATAATACAACAAAGAGAGAAGGTTTGGCTTCGGTGTATGCATTACAAAAGTTCAGATATTATTTATTAGGCCAACATTTTAAAATGTTCACAGATCACTCTACTCTTAGGTACCTAGTCAATAAGTCAATGTTGGGGGGGAGAATATGTAGATGGTTGTTGTTATTTCAAGACTTTGATTTTGAAGTAGTGGTGAAGCTTGGAAGACTGAATGCATGTTCAAATCATCTGTCCAAGATAACTAATGGAAAGGAACCAAGCAGCTTGGAGGACAATTTTTCTAATGCACAACTTTTTTCAGTGCAGATTGTTGATGAATAATTTTTTGATATCATTGAATTTTTGAATACAGGATTTGACCCAAAGGAATACAACACTTCGTAGAAGAGGAATTTGGTGGTTAGAGTTGAAGATTATCAAATTATTGCAGGACACTTGTATAAACTAGGTGCAGATAATATTCTAAGGAGATGTGTCATGGAACATGAACGTCCCATCATCTTGGAATAAGCACATGAAGGAATAGTTGAAGGAAACTATGCAAGAAAAGCGACTATGTAGAATATACTACGCACGGGACTATGGTGGCCAATAGTTTCTAAATATTCAAAGCAATATTTCCAGACTTGTGATGTCTGTGATAGGGTAGGAAAACCATCTAGGAGGGATGTGATGCCCCTAAAACCTCATGTAACTCTTAAAGTGTTTGAAAAATGGGCAATAGACTTTGTAGGACCAATCAACCCACCAACTAGAAGATCAGGAGCAAGTTACATCATTACAACGAAAAAATATTTAACTAGATTGGATGAATCAACAACAGTAAAAGATTGCAGTGCAGAAACTACAATGCACTTTATGTTTCAACAAGTAATTACAATATTTGGATTCCCTAGAATTCTGATGAGTGATCAGGGAACTCATTTTCTCAATAATACCATTTAGGAAATCACTGAAGAATTTGAAATACACCATCAAAAGAGAACTCCATACCATCCTCAAGCTAATGCAACAGTGTAAGCATTTAATAAAATATTGGAGAATGCCCTAACTAAAATTTGCAATGTAAATAGGGATGATTGAGATATGAAGATACCAACAATATTATGGGATTATAGAACCGCATGCAAGAAACTCACAGGGTAGACACCTTTCAGATTGGTGTATGGTCAGGAAGTAGTAGTCCCTTTAGAATATTTGATACCTAGTTTGCGCATTTCATCTATTACAAACATGACAGAAAGAGGCGCAACTCAAGAAAGATTGTCTCAACTCATGGAACTAGAAGAGGAAGGGATTATGGTTGGTTTCCATTAGGAGGTACATAAATCCAAACACAAATCTTGGCATGATAGACACATTAAATAGAAAAACTTTATGGAAGGAGATATGGTTCTTCTCTATGACAACAAATATTTACAACATCTCAGAAAATTCATAATGCATTGGCTAGGGCCATATGAGATAAAATCTATCACAGATGGAGGTGATGTGTAGTTAAAGGATCTAATGTGAAAAGAGATTCAAGGATTGGTTAATGGAAGTTGACTAAAATTGTATAGGGACAATTGACCCAGTAACCCTTAGTATTTGTAGTGCAAAAAATTACAATTATACATAATGTATATAGTAGGAGCTGAAA
>SNQJ01S0014859.1:155104-178377 GCA_010110895.2 Picea sitchensis
GTGTGAAACATGAAGTTAGACAATACAACATGCAACATATAGTAATTGGTATGAAAGAATATAAATACACTACGCACCACAAAAATGTGACCGGGCAGGAAGAAAAAACAACGCACCGATACAAAAAACATTTGGAAAAAGGAAAAATAGGTGATCAAAAAATTGTGGCACGATAGGGCATTTATGGCACGACCTATAAAAGAAAAAAACACAAAGGGAAAAGACTCATTTTTTAATTTGTGCAAACCATACCTAAGGGAGAAAACATCATGCAAGCAGGTGATTTCGAGGTGTTTACTTACAATTCAGAGCAACCCTTTCCGAATTTAGAAAAATGGTGCCCTAGAAGCTTGGATATCCCAGTCGGGTCGCAAGGAAAACGTGAAGTGTTGCGAGGTCTTCACATGACATAGAATCCGATTGAGAAAACCTAAACCATCACGAAGGAGTGGTGGATGTTAATGTCATTCCATCCCCCGTAATCGAGCCAGTTTTCGTAGAAGAGAAGGAACAACAAAATTTGACGACTGAAGAAATGAACATCGACCCGTAGAGTGAAATACAAAACCCTAGCATAGAGAAAAACCCTGCGCAACAAAATGGGTTAGGATTAGCACAATCACAGGAAAAAATGAATGAGGAATATGATGAAAAACCAAAATCTGATGAGCCCAGGAAACAGGTAGAAGAAGTGCAACACCCTACAACAAAGAAAGCACAACAATCATAGAAACAAGTGCAGGTGGAAGACATTACAAACCAGCAGAACATAGACACTAAAGAAGAGTAGGATAATGAGGAAGAGAAATAGGTGGAAATGAAAGGGCCATAAAAAGGAAATAAGAAGACAAGGAAAAACCTGCAACGCTAAGAACATCAAGCAAGAAAAATGAACTCACATTGTCACTATCAGAGATAAATGAAGGAGTTAAAGTAATTGATGACATGTTAGGCTTTGTGAATAAGATGAAGTATGTGACCATGATGTTGCAAACATGGGGAAGTTTCTTGATTTGACGCAACAAGTTTACATGGAAATTAAAGGAGAAGGTCCATTAGGAGATCTCGTTCTGGAGTTAAAACAATGGATTGCAGGGCTATACAACACAGGAATTATGAACCTGTTTGATATTCCTCATTTTGGGAGAGGAAAGGATGTGAATGCATGTGTCAAATAGTTACTAGAATTGGTACATGGAGGCATATTATGGATGGATAGACCTGTATATATAGATGTGGACCTAATTTCTGAAATCACAGGATTACCTACATATGGAGAAAAACTAAAGCAGTACTTGGATGACAAAACAAAAGAAAAATCCATGGCAGACGAGATAAATAATAAATACAAGATTGAAAAAGATCCATGGGAATGGTTATTAAAAAGATCAATGAACCAACAACTAGGTTTGCGACAAAATTGATGGCATGCAAACTCTTGAGAAAATGTCGCAAAGAGGAAGCCCCTGCAGGTGTAATGGAAACATCTGTGCAGTGTGCAAAGGGAAGTCTACTTAGCTAGACTCCATATATACTAAAATTATTTTTGGATGAATACAAGCATGCACAGGACCTCGGTTCAGAATTTCATTATTCATGGCTAATCATATTGATAACACCTGATGGATGGGGAGAACCAAAATACAGTGGATTTTACCATAGGCTATGGAAATGTCGCGCAAAAAATGCACAACCTTATGGCATACTTCAGATCCAAAGAAAAATAAGTGAATGCTATCATTTTCAACATGCCCTATGATGAGATGTAGGAGAAGATGGAAAACACATGGAGAATACCACCAGAAGTTGTGAGAGAGAATCAAGGAATAACCAATTTTCAAGATTCAAGGCATAATATATGGATCCAGACTAAGAAGGATCCTAAAAACGAATGGTTGCAGTTGAGATATTGTGTCACAGGGGAAGAAGTACAATGGGCTATGAAGGATTGTCCTGAATAGTGAAAGGTGCCAATAATCCCAAAGAAAGTACCAAAATCTAAACAACAAGTAGAGGCTAGACCTTCATAGTAGTCAACTAGCCCAACAACAAACACAAGAAATGAGACAGAGTGCACAAAATAAACATGGGATATCACAAAAACTAAAAATCCAAGAAAGAAAAACACTATACCAAAGGCTTCAACTCAGGAAAAGGAGCGTGTAGAATAAATAAATGGAGGAGTACAACCCGATACTAATATTCCTATGCAGGAGGAAATATGAGGGGAAAATTTCCCAGATTTGGATAGGTCAGTTCAAACCGTGCAGATAGAGACACTTCCAAGGAAAAGAACAGTGTTGTAAACAACAGGACATCACAAAAAAATAAAGGCACATAAGGACATTCCTCAACTTACACTTACAGAGGATGATGTGTAATTGGTAGTAGAAAAAGTCCAGGATTGCATGGAGAAAGCTTGGTATGATGCTGAGAATAAGATGGAGGAAATAGTGAAGAAATTGATAGAGCTCAAAGATGCATTGGAACAATTGCAACTTACTACAGCGCAACAAAAATATCAGGCACAACAACAACAAATTGCTCAGTAAAGAATAATTCCAGAACATGAGATAGTACACCCCATAGTTATGGGGAGTGAAAATTTTGGTATCACCCACGGGATGTTGCAGGTAGATGAAGCTACAACACAGAAGCCATTGAAGGATATATTTCATTTGGACCTTGCACTTCCCAAGATTCCAACTAAAGCATTGTACAAACTACAAGTAAGTGGCGTGCAGGAAATCTAGTCAATGGCATGTGCAGATGCTACAAGTTTACAATTGGCCAAGGAAGTAAATAATACACTGGACATGACTCTTAACCTAGTGAAGTTTGAGATGGATGAAACAAAGCAACGTACTGGAAGAATAGATAAGCAAGTTGAAGAAGTATTTAAAACCATTTCTAACAGTGCACAAGGAGAGAATATACCTATAGAGGGTAAAATAGAGAAAATAACACAAGCTATGGAGACTTACAGAAGCCAAATTACATAGCTGATAGACCTCTTGGTACCACCTACTCCACCAAAAGTAAGAATGAAAAGAGAGTAGGATGCTACAAGTAATAAAAAGAGCACTGCATTTGTAATAAAGGAAATAATAGAGCTTTACAATAAGAGCGCGCAACTATGGACAAACATGCAGGAGGATAGGAAACTACAAGAGTTGTACCAAAAAGAAGAAGGGATAAATACTATGATGCAAGAACTGAAGAAGAAGTAGAAAACTATGACAATACCTGACAAAATGAAAATTGTACAAGAGATGAAGAAGTTGCAGGAAGATCTTAAGTCCATACAAGTAGATAAGCAGTCATGGAAGGCTCAGTTAGAACCATTACAAGAAGGAGAAGAAATATGCTCACTAAGATTGACGCAGAAAAGGGCTAAATTGAACAAGTTGGTTTGGAGAGTGGGGAACTGTTGAAGGAACACATTACTACGCAGACTGTGGAGACTATAGCAGAAAAGAGTGCACAGATAAAATATCAAGTTGAATAAATTACAAACAACTTTTAGGTGCTCGAGAAATCAGTACAGGAAGCACCAACTACTTGAGTGGATCAGGACAGGCCACAAGTGAGTGTTGGGGGCTTGTTGGCATTGACCATTTTGGGGAAAAGCATGGTAATTAATGAAGATAGTTAGTAAATGGACCAAATAAGGAGAACGCACCGAAAAACAAGGAAAACCAGTGCCGAGAAACTAGGAAAGTCAAAGAAAGGATGAAAGATGCAGATCAACGAGGAAAACAATTGGATTTTAGACCAGCCACGATCAAGGAGTTTGAAAGTGCCAAATCTAATCCACCTAGGGTTAGTGGGTTAGGTTTTTGGTCAATTTTGTAATGGGTAACTAACCCCTTTTTGTAATATAAATATGTGTTGTGAGATAGCAGAGATATATATGGAGATACTGATATATAGACATAGATATATGAACAGAGAGACAAAGGTATGGTAGACAAAGAGTTGTAATTGAGGGTAAGGCTGCAATTCATGATATGTGGAGCTTACTACGATATTTTCATCCTCAAATGTAATGCACACAATGCTATAACTTTGATGCAGAATAATAACAGAGTCAATAAAGCCAAATCTTTGTGGACGTAGCCTGGGGGTGAACCACAGTAAAGGTTGTGTCTCTATGTGGAATGCTTGTGTTATTTCTTGAAAAAGTTTAAGTTATGATGAATAGATTAATATGTCAGTAGTAAAATGCAATGCAAAGTAGAGTAACCAGGATAATTAATGCAAAATAAACCCTAAATGGCTGCAAAATATTACTAAATGGTAGATATGAGATGTAATGATGTGTTGATGTAATATAATAATAGATATGATGTGTTTTGAGGTAGAAATAATGTCTCTCATCCCCACATAAGTCTCCCTTCCAATATTGCAGACATTTGGGTCCTGCAGTGACCCATAAGCCATCTTGTGTGAGACCGCATTGTGCACTATGTGCGTAGTGTTGCCTTTTGGTCTCTAGAAGGGCCGATGGTTTGAAGGGTTTTGTTGGAAACCTAAAGTAGAACGCAATTCATCCTAGAAAACATCCAACAACTAGGGAACTCCAAACTTTTTTGTGACTCCAATGAAGATCGAAGTACTTGGAAATCCCTCAATTCTGCGGTAGAAATAGGTCTCCCTTGTCCTTTGTTAGAAAAAACAAGATTGCAGAGAAAAAAAATAAAAAAAAATACGGAAATAAAACACAAAATACACAATACAATAGAGACAAAGATATACTTTGTTCACCCAATGCAGAAATTTCTAGGTCCTTCCTTTTATTATCCATCGAAATGAAGGGATACAACCTACAACACACTTGTTGTAACTTCCTCTTATTTCTCTCAGTCTCCTCTCTTAGAATACAATATTCACACTCATACCCAGCTGCAATATAATGCCATCATACAAAAAGAGGGTTTCCTTATAGGGAAAAAGTTCCTAACATAACTTCTACCGTTAGATTGCAACCTTATAATGAACGATCCAGATTGATGATGAAATTACAATATTTTCCAAATAAATTTTTCCTAAAAATTCTCTTCAGGGGATGTTTCCCCTGAATTCCCCACCAGGGGGGCAACGAAAATAGTGGGGGGAAAGCACCCCCACATCCCCGCATCAGGAAATGGGATCCAAACACGACTAAAACAAACCTTTGAATAAATAAGATAATCAGGCTCCACAACCAATATCCTTCACCAAGTCTTCCCATCTCCCTCTAAATAACCCATCGCAACAACTCAGATCTGGTAAATAGCTTGAAACAATCATGCTCATCCACGACATCTCCAACAACCTCCAAGTCATCATGTTATCGCGGGTCTACAAATCACCCCAAACTACCATGTCTGATTAAGAAATGAACCTCCTTGCTATGGCTCAAGAGTAAGTTCATCCCCATCTAAAATACAACAAGGTCATGAATAATGACGCATCCAATTCACCCGACCACGACTGAACTGTCTATTTTCACCTTAGTTATCTTGGTCACCAAGGAACCAAGCTCCACAACACACCCTGTCACATCAACCTATCGCTACAACCCAAGGTCTACAAGAAAATAAGCCTACAACTATGTATGGTGAAGCCCAACATAAGCATGTATCGACAAGGTGCAACCAAATTGTTCACACCAAGTCTCAAAATCAACTCCACGATATGAAAAATTCCATCTAAGTCACTCTCTCCATGTAACCAATCAAAACCATATTCACTTCCCTGTCATCTCCGTGCCCTTACTGCTTCTGCATCAAGACATCATGCACACACTACCCAACTGCTAAGTCATACTGTTGCTAACTGAATTATGTAACTCTACGAAGATTCGCCTCATTTGAAGGTTATGGTCGACCTCACTCACCCAAAAAACAAGCTCAACTCAATTGTTATTTCTGGTGATACATGAAACGAAGGTATCATGGTGAAAATATGCCCAACCCACTACCTTGTGACCCAAATTGTGCTTTGGTACCAACTATCACTAATATATTGGTAAAGAACTAGCTAATTTGTTCACCAAAATAAACTCTAATACCAACTAGCATGACCTTACAAGACACCTTCCCAAATCTTGTGATCATGCACCTCCTGAGGGCATGTGACCCCACGACAGTTCAAACTTTTTGGCCTGACCAACCAAAGTCTACTTAGCCCGGTCTACGTCTCTTCACCTAAAGCATATCCATACTCTATTCCAAGGTACTGCGAGCTAGTTACTCCTAAATCGTCTTTATACTTAGTCTATTTAGTTAGTTTAGCTTATTCACTAATATCCATAAACAACCATACAAATTGCAACATCCCCAGATCCTTGATAGGCAATGCCACACGAAATTTCCAAACTCTAATACTAATAAGTTTAATAAATAAATCTCTACATATGAACAAAGTTATGCAAGCTAATAATAATAATTCATAAACACAATTTTAACAGAGATTTCATAACATAAACTCATAATTACACACTAAGTAATTAAAGTGAGCACATGAAAGACACTTATCTTATGAATAAAACACCAACTGTGTGTATACCTTCCCTGTTCCTACTAGCCATAGACGAAAACGCTCATAACTCTCAGTAGTGGTTCACCTTTGAGCTGGGGTTACAACTCTACCAGGGCAAAGGAATCCTAAGCCAAGCTAAGGTCTGTCTACAATCAAATGCTCAGACTAAGGTGTCAACTATGGCAGATATCCTACAGTCTCTCATTCTTCACATGCCTATCCCACCCCAGGAAGTCTATCCCTACTCTGCTCAACGGTCATTCGACTGCCCCACTTCCCTTCTGTGGCTTTAGTAATAGGTCGGGTAGGAAGTCTCATAGCCCTGTAGCTGCAACTTGGCACCGTGGAAATACAATTCCCAATATTTCTCTCACATGGAGAGAATGTTCACGGGTCTGACAATCCACTTCTCCATAACACATAGGCATGACAACCCGCCTCTTCAATAGCACACAAGCCTGACAACCTACATCTTCTCGTCAATCCACTCTCAATCTTCCCCAATTATAGGTATGACTACAGAGTATGGATTCCAGGTATAACCCTTTTACTTATTCTCCAACGAATTTATTTTTAATTTTGTCTTATGAAGAAATCCTAAGTTTTTTAAATATAAACATTTGGAAATGTAATAAAATATATTTACGTCGAGTTAAACCTATTAAAAACTTCTAAATTAACACTATAATTCTCACTTGTGTGTCATTGTGCCTTTGTTAATCATTGGCGTGTCTAATTAACCTGAATTATAAATTAACTTGTTTGTCAAGTATAAACTATGGTAAAAGATAAGATGGTCGAAGACAAGATGATAGTGAATGATAAGATAGTATTGCTTCTCAATGTTCATCAACCACGAGTTAAGTATTTAAAAAGTTTAAATCAAATATCATCATATACATATATTACTCCTCATTAATTTAATGAAATGAACAACTTGACTTTGCTTTGACAGCTTCCAAATGCTGTCTCTCCTGAGAGAAGCCAATTTCTTTCTCTCCTTAGAGCAGCCAATTTCTTTCCAGTGTTGGGCTAGTTATTTTCTAATTAGCTACGTTAGTGTAGGAAGAAATAGTAGGAAGAAATACATATGTCATGCCAAGTATTCCAATTTAGGAAAAGAGTGGTATTGGGTTCGATTGGTTTGAGTGGTATTGGGTTTCACTCGCTGTAACACTTTATTTACATTACTATGGGCGCGAAGGGGACTTGTACCCCACGACCACCACTACAATGTCACCTTATTTATATTTTTCGTCCAATCAATGATAAGTAATATATTCACAACTTGAAGAAATCAATATATTCACAACCTACCTTCAAGGGTCACGCCTTGAAAATCACCTCCATTCATGGCATGCACTCCCACAATACACGGTGAAAAAGGTTTTGGTGTGAAATCTTAATTAAAAGATATGATAACAATCACCTTATTTATATTTTCCGTCCAATCAATTATAAGTAATATATTCACAACTTGAAGAAATCAATATATTCACAACCTACCAAGGCTACCAGGTATGTCTCCTATGCAAGGATCTGTGTTTACATGAAAGTAGCAGGGGATCTCCCTGAATCTGTAGTAATCTCATATCAGGATGAAGAATGGACTCAGACATTAGAGTATGAACATATCATGTTTAGATGCAGAAATGCCACACCCATGGACATCTCATTAGGGACTACCCCCTTAATGTTCCCCCTCCAGGGAACGCGGGAAAAGTAGAAACAGATCCAGAGGGATTTGCCAAAATCCCAAGAAAAAGAAAGGAAGGAAGAAGACAACCCAAACAACAGGCAGTAAATCTGAATAAAATCACAAGTAACAGTTGCAAAATCTTGGAAGGAGAACCTAGTGGAACTAATGAGAAAGAAAATGACATGGAATCTAAAGCACCACCAAAGGCCACCTCAATATCCAAAGAGGAGGAGTAAAAAAGATGTAAGACTAGGAAACAACTAGGACATAAAACGAAAACACACTTAGAAGTCTAGATGAGGGAACCACCGACCTCAGGGGCCGACTCAACAAAGGAATCAGATATCGAGAAAACCCAAGCAATGGAAATGGAGGAGATAAAGATAAATCTCCCAAGACTTACAGAGATTCACGGACTGGCGATAATCAATAGCCTAACCATCGATCAGATTCGTAAACTACAATCTGAATTGGACCCTGTAAAAGGGAAAGGCAAGGCCTTTGAGCCCACAACAATGTCATCAAGAGGCATGGGTATCAAGAACAATCCCCTTAAATCAACCAATAAACAATCAGGTGAAGAGAAAAAAAGAGGTAGAAAACCTTATCGCCAATAAATAGAGGAAACAAGAACTCTAATGGTGGATTCAGGACAAGTAGTCTATCTCCCACACAACTACTGCCCCCTCAACCAAAAATTTAAAGATGAAGATTACATCCTGGAACATTAGAGGAATGAATAGTCCATCCAAACAGAGGATGCTAAAAGAAAAAAAATCCAGGATAAAGGTGGATATCCTCCTCATTCATGAAACAAAATGTGACAAAGAAATCACAGAAAGGATAACGCAAAAATTATGGCCCGGCAGTGAGGCACGTTGGATGGAAGCGGAAGGCTCTGCAGGTGGTCTAACTATGCTCTAGGATCATGATCTCATAGAAATTAACCACTTATCTTCCTTCGCCAGGCACCTAACCCTCAAATTCAGGTGTATTGGAATAGGGGAAGAAGGATACATCACCAATGTTTACGGTCCAAATTTTCCTCATCTAAAGAGAAATTTCATGGATGAACTAAATCTAATAGGAGATTCTATGAGGAACAAAGTCTAGGTCCTTGGAAGAGACTTAAACATGATCACCTCCCCTCTGGAGAAAAAAGGAGGTATTCATAAACTAGACGAGGAGAGTAAGGAATTTGGTAATCTCATAGAAAAGCTAGGCCTAGTGGACATCCCAACCAGAAATGGTACCTTCACTTGGAATAATATAAGGGGTAAAGAACACATAATTGCAGTTAGGTTGGATAGATTCCTACTGTCAGAAAATACCATCACAGAGAAACAAGGAGTAGTGACTGAGGTTCTCCACCTTCAGGGATCAGACCACTAGCCAATACCCCTGGACTGGGACCACGTTTGGAAACAGGGCCCCACACCTTTAAAATGTGAGAAGTTCTAGTTGGAACACCAAGATTTCCTTCCAAACATGGAATTTTGGTGGAAATAAAATCTAAACATCTTCGGCAAAAAAATGTTCCATTTTCAACAGAGGTTAAAACATGTTCGATAATGTCTCCGAAAGTGGAATAAATAAGTTTTTGGGAACATCTTTGAGGAGAAAAAGAAACTAAATCAATAATTGGAGAAAATTAAAAAATTGGGTATCCAAGGCTTGTGTCCCCCTGACCTCCCAATCATAGAGGCTAGAATCAAAGATGAGATATCCAAAAGAGAAAGACAGGAAGAAATCCTATGGAAGCATAAATCAAGGATTCAATGGTTAAAATAAGGGAACAAAAACACCTGCTTCTTTCACAACTCCCTAATCTAAAGAAGAAACATAAACATAATTTTAGCCATTAAATCCCTAGACAGAAGCAATAAAATCAGGAGAGAATACGTAGAATCATAGCTTCTTAACTACTTCCAAAATCTCCTCTCCGAACCAGCAATCAACCGAGAGGATGAAATCTCAAAGATCATGAATTCTATCCCAATGATAATGCAACTAGAACAATCTCAGCAATGATGCATCCAATGTCGTTGGAAGAGGTGGAGCATATTTTGAAAAGTATGGCCACAGGAAAGTCTCCAGGGTCAGACGGCTTCACATCGGATTTCTACCAAATGGGCTGGCCAATTTTGGGACCTGACATCTGGGAGGTGGTCGAGGAATTGCACACCTCCAAATGTATTCTTCAAGCCTTCAATGCCACCTTTATCACCCTCATTCCTAATGTCAAAGGCACTAACATTGTAGATAAGTTTCGTCCTATCTCTTTTTGTAATGTCATTTATAAGATTATTTCTAAGCTAATAGCAGTCAGGCTCAAACCAAGCCTCCCATTCATCATCTCCCAAGAACAAAGGGGATTTGTGGAAGGAAGGCAAATCCTTGACGACATCATAGTTGCGCATGAAGCGATTCACTCTCTTCAAACTTCCAAAAAGGAAAGCATGATGATGAAACAGGATATGTCCAAAGATTATGAAAGGATGAATTGGGATTGCTTAAGAAGGATGTTGCTGGCCTTCGACTTTGGGGATGGTTGGGTTACATCGGTAATGAACTTGGTTTCATCAACTTTGTTCTCTATCATATTAAATGGATCTCCTACCAAAACCTTTAATGGCTCAAAAGGCCTCCGCCAGGTAGACCCTCTCTCCCCTTTCCTTTTCATTATCATGGAGGAAGGTTTGGGTCGTAGCCTCTCCCAGGCCAAATGAGAAGGAGTTATCAAAGGGCTTCCCCTCCTCGAGGAATAAGAGGCTATGTCCTATATCCAATTTTTAGATGATAACATGCTAATGGGATCCCATACGATCAAAGAGGTTTATGGATTTAAGCCCCTTTTATCCCTTTTCAACCTGGCTTCGAGAACAATAATAAACTAGGAAAAGTCCCAGTTGTTCTTATTTAATACCCTTCGTAACATTCAAAATCACTTAGCTGATATTTTAGGCTTTCCTATCTTTTCCCTTCCAACCAAGTATCAAGGAGCTTTGTTTCTCCTTAAATATCACCACAACCTCTCGTGGGATTCCATTTTAGACAAAATGGAAGCCAAACTAAAAAGTTGGACTCATTGCTCTTTGTCCTTTCCAGGAAGAGTCCTCCTGATCAAGTCGGTCCTCTCCTCCCTCCCATTGTATCTCTATTCTCCCCTAGCTGCACCTGTGAAGTGCCTTTATAAAATGAGGACTCTTCAATGGAAGTTCCTTTGGGGTGGAACCTCAAAAAACTTTAAATCGCCTCTAGTTTCTTGAAGGTCTCTCTATCGCCCAAAATCCCAAGGAGGTTTGGGCCTCAAAGACCCTCATCTGACTAGATCCACTTGAGCAACCAAGATCTAGTGGTGTTGGATCAAATCCCCTAGAGTCCTCTCGGATAAGCTCTGGAAGGACAATTAGTCTCCTCACTTACCCCTCCAAATCCTAATCCGAGCAAAAAGTCTCAATTTGGGTTCAATGATATGGAATAACACCTAGAAAAATCAAATTATGGTCCAGACCCACTGTTTCTGGGAAGTCCACGATGGTAAGTCCGCTCTCTTTTGGGACGATGTGTGGGAACAACTTTCCTCTTTAGGTGGAGATGTCCGGTTACTAACTATAAAAAACAATATTGAGTGGGAGGGATTGGTGAATCTTCACCATTTTTGGAATTTTAAACCCCTTTCGGCCTCAACTTTCATGAGAACCTGGATTCCGCTAGACGACGGGCTTGTCCTTTGGACAGAGGATATGAAGCTTGTGATCTCCAGAATGCTCCAATAGAGACAGATCGAGATCCACTCAGGAGAGGACATCATTCATTGGGGCCCAATGACATTGGAGATTTCACAACCTAAAATTCTTATAAGCTCCTCCAGGGGGAAGACACTCAGTAGAACAGTCACCTTTGGAAAAAAAATTGGAGTAGATCTCTCTGGCCTAAAGTCTCTACTTTCCTATGGTTGGTGGCCCACAAAAAAATTATTACATGGGATCGACTTCTCAGGAAAGGGTTTGTGGGTCCTTCAAGGTGCATCCTCTGCCTGAAGAATGGAGAAACCCAAGACCAAATTTTAAGAAATTGCAGCTTCACCAGTTAGTTATGGGATGTAGGGGTGTCTAACTTCAGGAAATCATACCTCCAAAAAGGAAATGTTTTGGAAACAATAGATTAGTGGAGAGATAATCCCTTTACCAATGATATCCTAAACAAACTCTAGGAGATCTTCCTAGACTTCATCATGTGGAATGCTTGGAAAGAAAGGAATAGGTGAATTTTCAAAGATAGAAGCCTTACCATAAGTCAACTTTGGGAGATCATCCAAAAAATATGACTTAATCCATTACAGTAGTCCATTGGCTAGTGAAAGACCACCAGGTTCACCCCCCAGAAGCAGAGATCCTCAGAAGATGGAACTTGGAAGAAGACACGAATAAGACCCTCGAGAGAAGAAAGAAGGCCCACGTTAAGATCCAAGACTTTTGGAAACCCCCGTAGGTGGGCTTCGTCAAAATCAACTTTGATGGTGCTTCAAAGGGAAACCCGGGTCCAACAGGTGTATAAGGTATCTTCAGAAACCACCTTGGAGAACCCATTCTCTTCTACGCTTCCCGCCTTGGATCTACGACAAACAATGCAACATAATTGGATGGCCTTAGGCGAGGTCTGGAAATAGTCGTGGAAAGAGGCTTCTTGGTGTTGGAGGTAGAAGGGGACTCCCTTCTCATAATCATAGGTATTCAATGCCTCATGAAAGGGGGAAAGACGAAGAAACTAACTCAGAACTCATGCCTGAACCATTCTTTTTCCACCCTTGAAACTTTGGTGGCTGTCATTTCTGGGATTTTCGCAGAGCCAATCAGGAGGGAAGCCAATTCGGTAGTCAATTTCATGGAAAACATAGGTGTTAATCTGCCCAAGCAGTTGCGGGTTTGGTTCCTGGGGGACCCACTTCCTTGTGGAGTGGCTGGTCAGATCCAGCGTGGATGCCAAGACGACATGTTTAATTGGAAGACAGATAAAATATACATCAGCGAGGACACCTGTGAACAATATCCTCTGCACGAAGCGCCAACCCAGGACAAAGGGCAGAGAGGGACTAGGAATTCAATGGTGGAGCTAAGGAGTAGTTGCCACATTGTGGAATCCCCCCTCGAGAATGAAACAATAGATGGGCACCAAGTGGGAAACATACGTGAGAAGATGATGCCTTTACAACAAAAGGACATCCACAGTAAAGACCCTCTGGGTAAGGATGATCTGGATTCTAGTTATTTTCATCATGATAATTAGTGGTCAGGACTGTTACTAGATAAATCCATAAGTGCGGATACAAAACGATCTCCCTAGATCCACCTGGATCTAGAACAAAACATGACATAATGATACTCTTCCCTAGATTTTAATTATTGAATATACTAAGAGGCACGATTAAAGAACATACCTTGTAATCGCTTCCTTTGATCTTTGTTGCTCCTGCTTCGCTCCAATGCTCTCGTGCAGTCACGATCAAGACAATACAAACCAATCGAAGTGAAGGAAACACATTCTATTCAACAATAAATCTATGCATATGATCAAGGAGTTATACAATAAAGTACAATTAACTTTATGGGAAAGGGACACATTACTGTATTATATTGATAGAAAGTGACAACCTGAGCCTTGATGTTGCAAGCCTCCTTTCTATGACCCTTAGCTCTGACACACACACTTGCTCACTTGCATGAAGAAGATCAACCACCTTTGATAACCTTGCTGGAGTTCTCTAGCTGCTGTAGCTTCAGTCCTTCACACAATATTTCACTAATTCTCCAATGTCTCTCTTGCTTGTTTGCTTCTAACCTTTTCCATGAGAATCCTCTCAATATATAGGAGGAAATGAATTAGTTACTTAGATAAGAATGATCCCAAGATATCAGGAAATCCAGTACTTAGACAACCATTCGAATGCCATCTCATCCTTCTAGAAGATTCCCTTCTAGAAGCTTCGAGAATTCATCCTTTTTCCCTTCTTTAGAAAGTGTTCGCACCCTAACAGTTAGGCACAGTGTGAACTTCTCGCACCCTGACTTAAGGTAGCCTGCGAGAATCATACATTCTCGTAGGCAAATATATAGGTAGCCTGCGAACCTTCCTCAAAAATATAATTTCTGGAGAGAGATGAAGGTAACTTTTCTCAGGAAAAGATTCTAATGAAGAGTCTGAGTACACCATCCTTAATACATCATCACGATGACCAAAATCATGGGTAACAAGGACGCCTGGGCGAGCCATGCATGCTCTAGAGGGAATGTTGGCTTTAGTTGGTTACATAGCACAGGTCATTTGGCAGCTGGGAGATGAAATTAAGTTATCCTCTCAGCATAATTGTTGTTAATGATAGTAGTGAGAATTCTATCCAAGGAAAACATTTGATAGTGAATAATCTATCTTATAGGAACTATGATGAGATCTTCCTTATTAAATTTAGCTACCGAGAGAATAGGCCCATCCTCTTCTTCTATCACTGTTTCTCTTGAGCCACCCCTAAATAGACTCTCAGGGTGATTTCTAGAGTTAGTCTGAGTAGAATCATGGCTCGTCGTTGGATCATAAAGCCAAAAAGAGGTTGCCCAGGTTGCCATGACAAGGAAGCTTCAACCTCGCGTGATCCCCAATGCCCTACTAGGGTGGAAAAAGAAGCTAAAGTGGTAGAGGATAGGTTATGGACCCATTGGAACCTGGAGGAGATTGAGGCAACTAACACAGTTGAGCACCGAGTCCTAGATAGAAGACAGAGAACCAGGCCTGAGGAGATAATCCAAGAGGAAACCAATTGGATGCCCAACCCGGGTAACCCCCACACTTGGGATACCAAGTACTTCCAGATGGTGGAAGCATATTGGATGAACAAAGCCTTGGTGGCTCAGGCCATCACTGAGACCCAGAGACAAAATTTTGATCTCCTTTAGGCTTTCCATATCCTGCAAGGGAAATTCGAGATTTTTTGCTGCTCTCAGCATGGTATAAAGTTCATAGTTAATCAAGCGACTCATTTGTATGGTGGAAAGAAAATTGGCAGTTCCCCGAGCACTCAGCGTAGCCCGATCATGATTGATGATGACGAGGAGCATAGCCAACAATAGAAGGGCATCCTCCGCCAAGTGGAAGCCAGCCAGAGGAAGCAGGATCCCAACAACAACCCAGGCTCAATCAAAAGTCTAACTCAGAGGACCCCAGGTTCTCTTTAATTAGCTCTTTCTAGGGTTGAGCTATATGTTAGTTCCTTTGCTTATTCTCCCTTTTTTGCTAAGAATTATAGAGTTTCTGATACTATTCGCCCTAACAAGGTCATGGTTTGTCAATCGGTAGATATTTTCTTATACATGGCATATGATCTTAAGCTCCTGTGTGTCCAGGGTTTAGGGACCGAGTTTCCCTTCAAAGCAGGCCCCCCTGCTTCTACTCTTTTTATACTATATTTTATGAAGTAATAAAAGTTCTCTCTTTTAGCTTAAAAAAAATATTAATCAACAATATTAATATTAATGTGACAAAACATGTTATTACATCTAACTCAATAAACAAGTAACACTACCCAATAAATATAATGCCTCACAACTTCGATATCGCACATAGATTCTAACATGACAACTTCAAAGCATTATCATTTATATTTATATGACTACTTAGTGTTATTCATATCATGACACTTAAATACCACACAAGTTAAAAACCTATTAGCTTCCATGCTTTTAAACAAAACTATAGATAACATTATTATATTAACCTGTTTAGTTAAAATTGTGAGAGTTATCTTTATTCCTATTTATTTAAGTATATTTTTTTCGCAAATAAAGTAGAGGTTTGAATCATATAATATCGTATTACAAAAACTTTATCAAGTTCATACTAGAGGCAAGGTGTCGATCTTTAAAGGGGAGTCTTTTCTAGGGTTAAATAAATTATGTTGCATGGGTGAGTCCTTTCTAAACTCAAACAAGGGTAGTTGTGGAGCAACAAGTCCCTGCTAAGAAGGTAGACTTGATGCTCCGTCGATATTCGTAGACAACTTTCCAATGGTGACTTGCTACTCGACTGGGCTACTGTGATAAAATCATGTCGATACTACTGTGATAAAATCATGTCGATACTTGCAGTTATTGTGCAGGAAGTGAGTAGTTGGGCTACTATGATAAAATCATGTCGATACTACTGTGATAAAATCATGTCGATACTTGCAGTTACTGTGCAGGCAGTGAGTAGTTGAAGACATTCCAAAAAATGTCTGAATATATCATTGTATTTTTTTTGAGTGAATTGAACAGACATAATTTCTTCAGGATAGTCTAAGAAATTTGACCTAATATCTACTTTATGCCTCCTCGCCCATCAAAATCTAATTTTGTTCCACTATTGAGCTAGAAGGATTACATACACCGAAAGTTTGTCAATTTAAGCTGATTACATACCTTGAAAGTTTGTCAATTTAACAATCTGTTCCAAGACTTGATTTGATATCATTTTCTTTCATCTGGTTGAACAACATGTTAAACATGGATTTAACTTAGGATATGTAGGAGGTTTTGTTGAGTGAGCGCAAATGCTGGAAAGTAGTTTTAGTTCTTGAGGTGATATACTTCTCAAGAAATTTACAATATGTTTATTAAAGCCATCAATGAATATATGAAACATGAAACGAAAGGTCATATGACCATTTACTCATCCCAGTGACAACAAAACCAATAAGTCTTTTTGAGAGAAGTCTGAAATTTTGTGTCAAGAATTAGTTATCAGACTACTTTACGTAAAAAAAAAAAAAACCAAAATGATAGTTTAATGTGGATAGTACTTGGTTGAACAACTAAGACTGTTTTGAGGCAAGTATTGTGAGTTTTCTCTAGACTGTTATGTGGTATTTTTTGGACTGTAATGTGAGATTATTTTTAGGGATAAGTTATGGGAAGTTACAAACCTTATTAAAAAGAATGTTGTCATCAAATAGAGTGATAGTTAATGGTGAAACTGGAAGAGTCTTAGATGTGGAATAGAGTGTTCATTGTATAGTCATAAGATAATATGTCACCGATTTTGTCGATTTAACATTAGTAAATACATTGAACGTTTGCCAATTTAACGGTCTGTTTTAGGAAGTAAGTAACTCGATGGATTTGATAACATTTTATTTGATCATAGTGCTTACGATGTTTATCACTAGAGTTTTAGTTAACGTAATAAATCTTGCAAAGATTTCCATGTTTATGCATGGAAATCAAGGGTCAAATGATAGAACGATTAGTGTTTTTTAAAATTTAATTAAATAAAAAATAGAAAAGATAAACTGACAGGTGACAACAATGTCCAGTATTTTCATAACAACTGGGTGTTTTGATAACAGTTGGGTGTTTTCCCGTAACCAAATGGCTCATGATTTGAAAGATGTACATATATAACAACGCACACATATATAACAACGCCACCGGGACTCTGGAGATCTAAACCGGGAAACCCTACCAGAGTTGCGACATGGTGGGTAACAACTGCATCCTGCTGCTCTAAACCCACTGACCGTTGATCGATTCCCATGAGATCGTAATCCGACTCAAAAACGCATGCACAGGGGGTTTCCAGCAAAAACACCTGCACAGGGGGTTTCCAGGATAGCGTGTTCTCCAAGACCAATCTTGCATTCATCAATAGCAATATTCTGCATTCTTGCACCGGGAGAGTCGAGTGCTTCTGCCATCCATACAAGGAAAACATCCCAATTATGATGTACATCACTGATGTCGTTCATTTCATGGATTTTTCCCTTTTCAACGCGTCCCACAAGACCTCGTTGCTCATCACGGATGCTCGATTCGACAACCTTTGTGGCATAATAGTGAAGTACTATTCTCTCAAGAATTTTGTGGAGACCACAGGGAAGCATCTGGATGAACTGAGCGCGACGCACAAGGGCCCCAAGTTCCATTACTCTTCTGGGATGCAGGCGGTGATGCTCGCATTGGGTATTTGCGAGAAGGCGAGTTTCTTTGGCTTTGGCAAGTAATTTCTCGCCAGGAGAATGCTTTCTTTGTTACCAGAAACCGAGCAATGGGAAGTGCCTCTTGTGTGTCCATGTATTTTCTCGTGAAAGAGGACGAGACTCACAATATCATCGCATCCTTCTCCGATTTCTTCAGTAACAATACATGGACCAACCTGAAATGTAAAACAACAGTAGACAAAACCTTAAGTAATTAACAGAGATGGATATGTACAGTCTATACACATCCAAGTGCTTGGAAAATGTCACAGTTGGTCGTGGCGCTGTCTTCCTGCAATGCCATGTGACCATGAGATCCATCCATGCATACGACTTGAGATTTGAATTAGACAAAGAGGTGGGTTTGAATTTTGAAATTGGTAAAGAGGCATGTTTGAATTTTGAAATTGGTAAAGAGACGGACTTGAAAATTTTGTTTAGTGGCTTCGCTATCAAGAATGCTCCTTGGAGTACTCCGAGGTTTTATGGAGTGAAACGCTCCATAATGGTGTGTTGTTATTATATTGCAGCCAAATATACAATAGTGGTGATCGAAGCCACAAGATCATTCAGAGTGGTTGTGCGAGAGTTTCTGGAGGTTAGCAAGGCAAGCAGATGCGAATGAAATAATAAGAGAGGGGCGTTTTGGATGAGGGATCCGACCATGGGAGACTGGATGACCTTCAAATTCTTTCCAATACCAAGAAATTATTTCCAATACCAAGCAAATTGTGCCAAATGCAGTGTCTGAGGCAGAGTCGGTCCTTCTTCAATTTGTTCCAGACTCTAGTTTCGTCGGGTCACATATCGAATTTTTTGAGTCGCAACTGCAGACATGGATTACCCAACCTCCTCATTGCATGGTTGGGGTGTGTCTAGTATGTTCGGGGTTGGAAAAAAATCCCTGCACAAACTCATCCATAACAAGTTCAAGAAGGTGAGTGGTAGCTTCAATGTTCATATACAGGTATATACACATCGCTTACATGAATTTCAATGGATTTTTATATAGTTTCAGGATATAATACTTTAGTATGTTTTATTTTTCATTCCAAAACTATTAAGTATGGAAAGAGATGAAAATTTTGGAAGTATGTTGACGTTGTACTATTTTCTGTATTGATGCATGACATGTATGTTGTTGATACTAGAGCATATTTAAAAACAACTACTATGATTATTGTCGTGCCTACTTGGATTAATAGGAGGAGGAATTCTTACCTACTATGGTGCCCGGTTGAGCCTGCTACCCGTGTTATGTCATTGAATCATGGTAGCATTTTCTTGGTTTGGTTTATGTGCAGACGCTAGTTCGCAGAAATTTGGAGACGATTGAAGAAGAAAGGATGACCGCGCACTTGAGGTGAATTCATATAATCATTTCTTTCTCAGCGCTTGATGGTACTTGATTCTTCCTATAAATGGTCAAGAAAGAGAGAAGAGGAAAGCTATGGCTGCCATAGAAGCTAGCACAGAAGCTAGTTTTGGCATTGAGCGAGGTGAGCTAATTTTGGCATTGAGAGAGGTCATAGAAACAGGGCAAGGGCAAGGTCACAGAAGCAGAAATCGGTTTACAGAATTATAGCAATCGGTGGTAACACCTGGTGAAGCTCAATATCACACCTGGTGAAGCTCAAGATCACACCTGGTGAATATCACAACACCTATGAAGCCACCGTTTCCACGAGGAGATGTACCTGCTCGTACCTAACTCTTAGAATTATCTATGCAAACATTTAATGTTGTGGAAATAATGCTAACTTGAAAGTTAGCATTACTTCATCTTGAATCTGAGTTCGTAACTTTACATTCAAACTAGTTAAATTATTAGTCCCTTTATCCTAACTTTGCCTCATATTGCCTCGATATGAGGCCAAATAAGATGTCAAATTAAAAAATTACCGTAAAATATTTAATACAATTCCCAAATTTTATGAAATAGGAAAAACTTTAGGTTAAATGCATTGGTTTTAGCGCCAGATTAATAGATCGGTTGAGAACCGATTACTATAATTCCCTACCTGCCCAAAGGGCAGGGACTAATAAAGTATATAAAGTATGCTTCAATTAATATCATATGGCAATAATGTTAACACAGATAACAACACAATGTGTTAGATCAAAGTCCTTTCCTTAAAAAAAGGACAATTTTCCTTAAACAATTATAATTGCAGAAAGTTATTTCCAAATAGCAAATTAGGTTGTTCTAACTTTATAGATTTATAAGAGAAATAGAGCTTGTAATGTATCAAAGTATGAAATAGAGGAAGTCATATGATGTAAGTTTTAAGATTATTCAAGGTTAATAAGGTTTCCTTGAAGTTTCTTTACTTTTCTTCATCATTGTATTGAGGTTTTTTTATTGTATTGAAAAGTGATTTTTACAATTTAATATGAGGAACGAAGATGTGTAATTCTTTCCATGTTTAATATGGAGTTGATAAAAGATATTTAAAAAAAATATTTCAATATCTATTATAAATAAAATATTTCAATGTTCATCTTAAGTAAAACAATTTTAGAATAATAATAATAATAATAATATTTTAATTTTAAGGTTAGGGTTCCTCTTGTTTGTATGGGAACCCCTTGTTTGTGGGACAAGGGACCCCCTCTATATAAACTTGAGGGCTTTTGTGGGACAAGGGACCCCCATATAAACTTGAGGGCTAAATTCATGGAGGTGTACATACCTACCCCGATTTTAAATCCATGACCTCCTAGGAGGAAACACATGTTCTTAATCATTAAGTAGGTGTGTAATTCATTTACTTCTTAGCATGAAGTTGACATGGAATTTAATATATATATATATATATATATATATATATAAAGAATGAGTGTAGATCCATCTTAACTTTAGATGGATTTGATTCCACTCGATGCATGATATATTTGAAGCTAAGATGGATCTATGCTAGTTTTACAATAACCTTTTCATAGTTATACTTGTTAGGTAGCAGAAGCAAAAACAAGGCATATAACGAAGCATAAAATAAGAAATATCAAACACACATTAAACCAAGCACATCAATCATACACTTGACATAGTGATTTATGTGGAAACCCAATGAGGGAAAAAACTACGAGCAATGATAATCGATATTCTTTTTATTCAAGGGAGAATTACAATAGCCAACCCAGACATACAACCATCCTCTCCTCTCATACACACAACACATCAGTATTGTGTCTTGCTCTCACACACTCACTACACATTGCACTCCACCTCTATGGGTATGCTCGTATATATAGGATCTATCACTCAGTTACACACACTGATCATGAATAGATCACATAGTTACACAAACAATTCATATATAGATTGTATGCATGTCCATGTGAGAGCATGAGGAAATTCATTGGCATGTTTCCAACAATCTCCACCTTGACAACAATTTACCTGATATATCATGTCCTTAATTACTTCGTCACCTTTTCTGCATGCCAAGAGAAGCCAAACACTTTCACAGCTCCACAATTTCTCTAACAATACTGTTACATGAACATGCTTGCATGATTCACTCTAGCATGGACCATTTTGTCTTCATCAGTAACTTGTCTAATAAACCGATGCACTTGTCCAAATCTCATGAATCATAACCATAGACCATAAATCATTGCAACCACTATAGGTGATACTTGTGCTTCTGTGTTTGAAGCACCCATTTCCATGCTCCTGACCTAGTTTTGCCATGTGTCTACTGACACCATCAACTGCATGTGAAATCTTGACCATTTCCACACCGCAATCATCAAACCTCCTACTATCATATAATACTCGAGACATATAATCATTTTCTTCTTCATCAATTAGGACATAAACCTAAAGAGAACTTACAATGGAAAGACAAAGAGATTTTACCATTTTCACATTATTCATACTAAATTTCCTGAGTATCTTCACCACATACTTATGTTGTGATAACCAAGCTTATCATATTTCTTGTCTCTATGTATTTCCATGTCCAAGATTTATTTTGCTTCTCCCAGATCCTTCATAACAAATGTCCTAACCAATTGAGTCAACCTGTTGACCTCAACCATGTTTGTGCTTGCAACAAGCATAACATATAACACCAATATAATGAATACACCATAAATACAATGGTTATACTCAATTTTTGTAAAATTTGTCTCACCATGAAGGAATCAAACATCTTGTACCATTTGCCTAGAATGCTTCAGGCCATACAATAATTTTTGAGTTTGCAAACAAATATTTTTTTGTGATTCTGAACTAACCGATTTGGTTGTTCCATATACATCCCCTTATCCAAAAAACTCCATACATCTAGTTGTACTATCACAACCAATGCTAACAAAACATAAATAGAAACAAGATTTTAACAACTACTGAGAAAATTTCATGGAAATCAATACCTTCCAAATACCTTTCTTTTACCAGACATGCTTTGAACCTTTCATATTTTACTGTATTTGTTTTTATAAAGGAGATTCATCAAACACTGCATCTCTATCCATGATGCTTTTGTGGGTAGTAGGATCCCACAGTCTTCACCCCTTAACATCATCACCATATCAAAGATCTACCTATTTGATCTGGGTCCTACTCAGAAAGATAATAAAAAACCATAAGCATCACAACCGAATAATTTCACATTTGAGTAATTACCAGATGACCTATTAATATATTTTCCTGAATCTTCCAGTCATTTGCAATCGATGGTGACTAAGTTACCAGATAGCACAACCACTTATGTCCACATCTATTGCTGTAACTTGGCATTACTGAACATGCCTATTTGATCCCAATTTCCTTGCAATACTTTATAAGTTCCATGGATATGAACTTACCTTCATCATATATTCTCAAACACTTGATTGATCTGCCAGCAAATCAACCTTTCTACAGACCCACCTTTCTAAACTGGATACACTACTCCACCTCAAACTTTGCATTCGAACAACTTTGACCAAATTCGGCCAAACTGGCCAAGTAATCCTTCACCTCTTACCTCCAGGCCCATTTACAATGGATTTACCCAAGCATTTTATAGTCTTCATTACATGCAATCCATG
>SNQJ01S0014859.1:178421-195874 GCA_010110895.2 Picea sitchensis
TCTAGACTTTTCATAGGTGACCTGATAAAATAGGGGTACGCGTGCCTATACAGGTCTTACATACATATTCTCATTTACATGCAATCAGTAAGTTTTACAACTCTGAAGTAAATACAATTTTTTTTTTTTTAATTTCACGGTGACTCAACCATCACCACCCTGCACCTTCTATGTGAACACAGGTGGAGAGACACAATAGACAGACACAACTTCATCAACCATACATGTAGCTGAATTTTCTTCTTTTGTGGAGTCCTATTTGGATGCTTGTTCTATTTTCCAACAACCCTTCTTGAGATTCCCTTATTTTCCACAAAACCAACATTTTTCCTTACCCTTACTGTCTTTTGACTTAGATTGTTGTAACTTTCTAATCTTTCCCTCCTTCTATAGATCAACCTCTGACCACCATTTATTCTGTTGTTGGGGTTTCTTTACTGGATATTTTCCTCATCTCCTCAGACAACAAAGCTCTGGCCACAACAGTGCCATAATCAATGGCTTTTGTTGTGTTAAACCACACAATTGTGACCAGATGATCCCAAGACTTAGGAAAGGAACACAATAGCATAACCTCCTTGTCCTCATCTTCGAACTTTACTTCCATACTAGTTAATTGAAAAATCAAAGTATTGAAAACATTCATGTGATCATCAATTTCCGTACCTTCTTTCATCCGCAAGATGTACAAATGCCTCTTCAAGAATATTTTTTTTGACAAGTTCTTTGGCATATACAGACTCTCCAGTTTGGTCCACAAACCTGTTGTTGTCGTCTCTTCAATGATGTTAAATAACCCCTCTTCTTCCAGACACAAACAAATAGTATTGAGGGTCTTGCATCCAAATCCTCCCATTCCTCGTCTGTCATGGTTGTTGGTTTCTTTGAATTTCCAGCCAATTGTTTTTGCAATTTTTGTTGCACAAGCACATCCCACATCTTAATATTCCATAGCACAAAGCTATTCTTACCGCCAAATTTCTCCACCTCAAACTTTCTGTCTTTTTCAACCGATGGTGACTGAGTTACCAGATAGCACAACCGCTTTTGTTCATAACTATTGCTACAACTTGGCATTGAACTTGCCTATTCGATCCCAACTTCCTTGAAATACTTTCCAAGTTCCATGTATATGAACTTACCTTCATCATATATTCTCATACACTTGATTGACCTACCAACACATCGACCTTTCTACAGACCCACCTTTCTAAACTAGACAGAATGCTCCACCTTGAAATTTGCATTCGAACAACTTTGAACAAATCCAGCCAAACCGGCCAAGTAAGCCTTCATCGCTTACCTCTAGGCCCATTTACAATGGAGTTCACCAAGCCTTTTATAGGCTTCATTACATGCAATTCATGGACACAATACCACGGGATACCCAAAAAACATGGACCCGAATAACCACCTGCTTTGACCTGAAAAACATATTTAACTCATTAATTATTTCACTGAGTCAAGGTTAACCCAACATACATGCTCCCCCCCCACATATTCAATCTACCTAAATATATGTTTAGAGTTTTCATAGGTGACCTCATAAACTAGGGGTACGCATGCCTATATAGGTCTTCTAGACATATGCCCATTTACATGCAATCAATAATTTTTACAACTCTGAAGTAAATACATTTTTTTATTTCACGGTGACTCAACCATCACCGCCCTGCACATTCTATGTGAACATAGGTGGTGAGAAACAATAGACATAAGTCTAAGAAATACACCTGGTAACGGGAAGTCTAAGAAAGACAACGGAAAGTGGTGTGAGTTACACAATAGCCCTTGGAAAAAAACTGATGAATTTCACTCAATAAAGTCATTGGTGGTCAAGCTCAAAGATAAAGATCCAAACCTCAACTTGGAACCTGATTCAGAAAATGATAAAAGGAGACAAATCATTGATGCAAAACCCACTGTTACTATCGCAATTACAATAATCCAACCAGAAGAGGATCCCGAGGAGGGGGAGTGACTCTTCCATTCAAAGATGTGGGTGAAGGGGACCCCACTACATTTTACTGTTGATAGCGGAAGCCAAAAGAACATCATCTCAGCAGAGGTTATCAAGCAGTTGGATTTGCTAACAACACCACACCCACAGCCATACAACATCGCATGGCTTCTCCAGGGTCAAGACCTTCATTTCAACCAACAATGTTGCCTGTCCTATGGCATACAGCCCTTAAAGGATGAGGTATTATGTGATGTTGCCCCACTTGAAGTCTGTGATGTTTTATTATGCCAACCATATGTATGGAGGGGTCATGCTATTTATGAGTCTCGACCCCGTAGCATCATTGTTACTCTGGGGGGTCAACTATACAAGATACCCGAGGTAGTTTCAACTATTGTCCCACCAAAACAATGCCACAAAGTAATCTCTCTTACTACAAATTTTAGCCTCTTCACAATCCAATTAGAAGGTGAAGAGAAGGACACTGCAACCACTGCAGCCTCAGCTCAAGACCTTTCTATCCAACAGAAGCAGATCGACAAGATTGTAGAAGAGTACCAAGATGTTCTTGTTGCAGCTGCGGGGGTGCCTCCACACTGCCCAATCAAGCAAGGTTATAACATAATCCTTCATACTCTTCATGATGCATCTTCCCCGACAGAGTCCTCCCACACTCAGGTAGATCATGAAGCTAGATTGGTTGAATGGATTCAACCCCTCTAGAAACAGGTTCATGACAACCTTCAACAAGTTAAGTAGGACAACTTCTTTAGCAAGGCAAGCAATGCACCAAGATTCAGATTTAGCAGAAGTCTCTCCGTGTCCCAAGGGAACTTGATGCTTTGGAGAACATTTCTTCCTAAGGGGGGATGAATGATCCATATGGATCTTGGTGGCCATCCACCTTTTTCATTGAATCACTATTTTGAGCCTGTGGTTTTGATAAACAATGACATTCACCCTTTTGATGGGGAATGGAATGTAATTTCATCTTCATTTGTTAATTACATACATCATGTAATGGTGTTATGTACATTCCTACAACATAGTGTTAATACATTGGATCCTATTAGAACTTCGCAGTTAAACGCGCTTGGGCTAGAGTAGTACTGGGATGGGTGACCGCCCGGGAAGGCCTAGTATTTTGCATGCCTATGGAATTTTATAAACTTAATCCAATTTATCCCACATGCATCATGGAAATTTTTCTCCTCTCACTCTCTCACATATAGTTGAGGTGAAGGAGGCCCTTTAAGCAGGCAATGGAGTGTGATGTAAAGCTTCTTGTGAATGAAGCGTAGCCAACAGCTCTTTCTTTTTAGAGATAGGCTACCCCATTTTTCCATTTTGTGTTCTACAATGTTTTTCTATCTTATTCAGTAATAGAAGTTGGGTTTCACTGTATTTATGTGTTCTCTTATATATTTTTGTGTATTTCGGTGTTATATATCGATTATATTTCTACCTTCATGTCATTCTCAAAATAATCTGGATAAATGTTATAATCTCGATTATATTTCTACCTTCATGTCGTTCTCATTTGGAGAGTCGGGAACTGTTGAAGGAACACATTACTGCACAGACTGTGGAGACTATAGCAGAAAAGAGTGTGCAGATAAAATCTCAAGTTGAATAAATTACAACAGGTTTCAGGTGCTTGAGAAATCAGTACATGAAGCACCAACTACTTGAGTAGCTTGGGACGAGCCACATGTGAGTGTTGGGGGCTTGTTGGCGTAGGCCATTTTGGGGAAAAGTGTGGTAATAAATGAAGGTAGTTAGGAAATGGACCAAAGAAGGAGCATGCACTGGAAAACATGAAAAATCAGCGCCGATAAACTATGAAAGTCAAATAAAGGACGAAAGATGCAGATCAACGAGGAAAACAATTGGATTTTGGAATAGCTGCAATCAAGGAGTTAGAAAGTGGACAAATCTAATCCACCTAGGGTTAGTGGGTTAGGGTTTTGGTCAATTTTGTAACAGGTAATTAACCCCTTTTTTTAATATAAATATGTGTTGTGAGATAGTGGAGATATATATGGAGATATTGAGATACAAACATAGAGATATGAAAAAAGAGACAAAGGTATGGTATATCAAGCATTGTAATTGAGGGTAATGTTGTAAGTCATGAGATGTGGAGCTTACTGCTTTCTTTTCATCCTCAAATGTAATGCGTGGAACGCTATAACTTTGATGCAAAATAATAAAAGAGCCAAGAAAGCCAAATCTTTGTGGACATAGCCCAGGGGGGGTGAAACATGGTAAAGGTTGTGTCTCTATGTGGAATGATTATGTTATTTCTTGAAAATGTTTAAGTTATGATGAATGGATTAATTTGTCAGTAGTAAAATGCAGCGCACAATAGAGTAACCAGGATAATTATTGCAGAATAAACCCTAAATTATTGGAATTGATTATTGAATGGTAGATATGATATGTAATGATGTGTTGATGTAATAGAATAATATATATGATGTGCTTTGAGGTATAAAGAATGTCTCTCATACCCATAGAAGTCTTCCTTCCAATATTGCAGACATCTGGGTCCTGCAGTCACCCATAAGCTATCTCGGGTGAGACTGCATTGTTCACTATGTGCGTAGTGTTTCCTTCTAGTCTCCATAAGGGTCGATGGTTTGCAAGGTTTTATTGGAAATCTAAAGTAGAATGTGGGTCATCCTAGAAAATGTCCAACAACTAGGGAACTCCAAACTATTTTGTGACTCCAATGAAGATCGAAGTACTTGGAACTCCCTCAAGTCTGTGGTAGAAATAGGTCTCCCTTGTCCTTTGTTAGAAAAAACAAGATCGTGGAGCAATAAAATAAAACAAATGTTGAAATAAAACACAAAATATACACAATACAATAGAGACACAGATATATGTGGTTCACTCAGTGTGGGCTACGTCCACCGGAGAAATTTCCAGGTCCTTCCTTTTATTATCCAACAAAATGAAGGGATACAACCTACAACACACTCATTGTAACTTCCTCTTCTTTCTCTCACAGTCTCCTCTCTCAGAATACAATATTCACACTCATTCCCAATTGCAATACAATGCCCTCATAAAAAAAGAGGGTTTCCTTCTCGGGGAAAAATCCCTAACATAACTTCTACCGTCAGATCATGACCTTATAATGAATGTTCCAGATTGACTATGAAATTACAATATTTTCAAAGGAAATTTTTCCCAAAAATTCGCTTCGGGGGTGTTTCCCTTGAATCCCCCACCAAGGGGGAAACGACAATAGTGGGGGGCAATCTCCCCCACACCCCCATCTTAGGAAATGAAATCCAAACATGACTAAAACAAACCTATGAATTAGGAATATAATCAGGCTCTAGAACCAACATCCTTCACCAAGTCTTCCCATATCCCTCCAAAGAACCCATCGTAACAACTCAGATCTTGTAAATAAATTGAAACAATCATGCTCATTCACGACATCTCCAACAACCCCCAAGTCATAATGTTATTGTGGGTCTACAAATCACCCCAAGCCACCATATCTGATTTTGAAATGAACCTCCCTGTTATGGCTCAAGAGTAAGTTCATCCCCATCTAAAATATGGCTAAGTTACGAGTAATGACACATCCAAGTCATCAGATCTCGACTGAACTGTATATCTGCACCTTAGTTATCTTCGTCATCAAGGCACCAAGCTCCACAACACACAATATCACATCAACTTGTTGCTACAACCCAAGGTATGCAACAACATAAGCCAAAATCTATGTATGGTGAAGCCCAACAGAGACATGTATCGACAAGGTGTAACCAAATTGTTCGCACCAAGTCTTGAACTCAACTCCGCGATATGAAAAACTCCATCTAAGTCAATCTTTCCATGCAACCAATCAAAACCATATTCACTGTCCGGTCATCTTCGCGCACTTACTACTTCCGCATCAAGACACCATACACACACTGCCCAACTACTAAGTCATATTTTTTCTAATTGAATTTCATAACTCTACGAAGATTCGCCTCATTTGAAGGTTGTGGTCGACCTCACTCGCCCAACGACCAATATCAACCAAAAATTTAAAGATGAAGATTACATCCTGGAACATTAGAGGAATGAATAGTCCATCCAAACAGAGGATGATAAAAGCAAAAATATCCAGGATAAAGGTGGATATCCTCCTCCTTCAGGAAAAAAGAATGTGACAAAGAAATCATGGAAAGGATAACCCAAAAAATATGGCTCGACAGTGAGGCACGTTGGATGGTAGTGAAAGGCTCTTCATGTGGTCTATCTATGCTTTGGGATACTGATCTCATAGAAATAAAACACTTATCTTCCTCCGCCAGGCACCTGATCCTCAAATTCAGGTGTATTGGAACAAAGGAAGAAGGATACATCACCAATGTTTACAGTCCAAATTTTCCTCATCTGTAGAGAAATTTCATGGATGAACTAAATCTAATAGGAGATTCTATGAGGAACAAAGTCTAGGTCCTTGGAGGAGACTTCAACATGATCACCTTCCCTCTGGATAAACATAGAGGTATTCGTAAACTAGAACAAAAGAGTAAGGAATTTGATAATCTCATAGAAAAACTAGGCCTAGTGGATATCCCAACCAGAAATGGTACCTTCACTTGGAATAACAGAAGGGGTAAAGAACATAGAATTGCAGTTAGGTTGGATAGATTCCTACTATCAGAAAAGACCATCAAAGAGAAACAAGGAGTAGCGGTCGAGGTTCTCCCCCTTCAGGGATCCGACCACTGGCCAATAGCCCTAGATTGGGACCATGTTTGGAAACAGGGCCCCACACCTTTCAAATGTGAAAATTTCTGGTTGGAACACCAAGATTTCCTTCCAAACTTGGAATATTGATGGAAAGAAAATCCAAACATCTTCGGCACAAAAATGTTCCATTTTCAACAAAGGTTAAAACATGTCTGACAATGTCTCCGAAAGTGGAATAAATAAGTTTTTGGGAACATCTTTGAGGAGAAAAAGAAACTAAATTAGGAATTGTAGGAAATTAAACAATTGGGCATCCAAGGCTTGTGTCCCCCTAACCTCTCACTAAGAGAGGATAGAATCAAAGATGACATATCCAAAATATAAAGACAGGAAGAATTCGATGGAAGCATAAATCAAGGATTCAATGGTTAAAATAAGGGGACAAAAACACCTACTTCTTTCACAACTGCCTAATCCAAAGAAGAAACATAAACATAATTTCAACCATTAAAGCCCCATATGAAAGAAATAAAACCAGGAGAGAATATGTAGAATCATAGCTTCTCAACTAATTCCAAAATCTCCTCTCCGAACCAGTGATCAACCGAGAGGATGCAATCTTAAAGATCACAATTTGTATCCCAAGGCTAGTGCAACTAGAACAATCTCAGGAAATGATGCGTCCAACATCGTTGGAAGAGGTGGAGGATATTGTGAAAATTATGGCCACAGGAAAGTCTCCAGGGCCGAACAACTTCACATCGTATTTCTACCAAATGAGCTGGTCAGTTTTGGGACTTGACATCTGGGAGGTGGTCGAGGAAATGCACACCTCCAAAGGTATTCTTCAAGCATTCGATGTCACCTTTATCACCCTCATTCCTAAGGTCAAAGACACTAACACTGTTGATAAGTTTCGTCCTATCTCTCTTTGTAATGTCATTTATAAGATTATTTCTAAGATAATAGCAGTCAGGCTCAAACCAATCCTCCCATTTATCATCTCCCAAGAACAAGGGGGATTTGTGGAAGGAAGGAAAATCCTTGATGACATCATATTTGTGCATGAAGCGATTCACTCTCTTCAAACTTCCAAAAAGGTGGGCATGATGATGAAACTAGATATGTCCAAAGCTTATGACATGATGAACTGGGATTTCTTAAGAAGGATGTTGATAGCCTTCATATTTGGGGATGGTTGGGTTACTTGGGTAATGAACTTGGTTTCATCAACTTTATTCTCTATCCAATTAAATGGCTCTCCTACCAAAACCTTTAATGGCTCGAGAGGCCTCCGCCAGGTAGACCCTCTCTCCCCTTTCCTTTTCATTATCCTGGTGGAAGGTTTGGGTCGTAGCCTCTCCTAGGCCAAACAAGAAGGAGTTATCAAAGGGCTTCCCCTCCTCGAGGAAGAAGAGTCCATGCCATATCTCCAATTTGTATATGATAACCTGCTAATGGGATCCCATACGATCAAAGAGATTTCTGGCTTTAAGTCCCTTTTATCCCTTTTCAACCTGGCTTCGAGAACGGTCATAAACCAGGAAAATTCCCAGTTGTTCTTCTTTAATACCCCTTGTAACATTCAAAAGAACTTGTCTTATCTTATAGGCCTTCCTATCTTGTCCCTCCCAACCAAGTATCTAGGAGCTCTGTTGCTCTTTAAATCTTGCCAAAACCTCTCGTGGGAGTCCATTTTTGACAAAATGAAAGCCAAACTAAAAATTTGGACTCACCGCTCTCTGTCCTTTCTAGGAAGAGTCCTCTTGATCAAGTTGGTCCTCTCCTCCCTCCAAGTGTATCTCTTTTCTCCCCTAGCTGCACCTGTGAAGTTCCTTTAAAAAATGAGGACTCTTCAATGGAAGTTCCTTTGGGGTGGCCCCTCAAAAAACTTTAAATGGCCCCTAGTTGCGTTGAGCTCTCTCTGTTTCCCAAAATGCCAAGGAGGTTTGGGCCTCAAAGACCCTCATCTGACCAGCTCCATTCTAGTAGCCAAGATCTGGTGGTGCTGGATCAAGTCCCCTACAACCCTCTGTGCCAAGCTTTGGAAGGCCAAGTATTCCCCTCACTTACCCCTCCAAAGCCTACTCCAGGCAAAAATTCTCAATTTAGGTTCAATGATATGGAATAATACCTAGCAAAATCAGATTCTGGTCTAGACCCACTGTTTCTCAAAAGTCCACGATGGGAAGTCTACTCTCTTTTAGGACGATGGGTCGGAAAAAATTCCCTCTTTAGGTGGAGATGTCTGGTTCCTAAATATAAAAAATGATCTTGAGTGGGCAGGATGAGTGAATATTCACCATTTATGGAATTCTAAACCCCTTCGGCCTTAGCTTTCATGAGAACCTGGATTCTTCTAGAGGAATAGCTTGTCCTTTGGACAAAGGATCTGAAGCTTGTGATCTCCAGAACGATCCAATAGAGATAGATCAAGATCTACTCAGGAGAGGACATCATTCATTGGGGCCCCAACGACAATGGATATTTCACAGCCTAAAATGCTTATAAGCTCCTCCAGGGGGAAGACACTCAACAAAATAATCACCTTTGGAACAAAATTTGGAGTAGATATCTCTGGCCCAAAGTCTCTACTTTCCTATGGTTGGTGGCCCAGAAAAAAATTATTACGTGGGATCGACTTCTCAGGAAAGGGTTTGTGGGTCCTTCAAGGTGCATCCTCTGCCAGGAGAACGAAGAAACCCAAGACCACATTTTAAGCAATTGAAGCTTCACCAGTCAGCTATGGGATGTAGGGGTGTCTAACTTCAGGAAATCATACCTCAAAAAACGAAATGTTGTGGAAACAATAGATCAATGGAGAGAGAATCCGTTTACCAATGATATCTTCAACAAACTCTGGGAGATCTTCCTAGGCCTCCTCATGTGGAATGATTGGAAAGAAAGGAATAGGTGAATTTTCAAAGATAAAATCCTTACCATAAGTCGAATTTGGGAGATCATCCAAAAAAATCTGACTGAATCCATTGCAGTAGCCCATTGGCAAGTGAAAGACCACCAGGTTCAACCCCCAGAAGCGAAGATCCTCAGAATATAGATGCTAGAAGAAGACATGAATAAGACCTCCGAGAGAAAAAATAAGGCCTGCATTAAGATTGAAGACTTTTGGAAACCCCCGCAGGTGGGCTTCATCAAACTCAACTTTGACAGTACTTCAAAGGGAAACTTGGGTCCAACAGGTGTAGGAGGTCTCTTCAGAAACCACCTTGGAGAACCCATTCTCTTCTACGCTTCCCCCCTTGGATCTATGATGAACAATGCAATAGAGTTGTACGGCCTCAGGCGAGGTCTGAATATAGTCGTGGAAAGAGGCTTCTTGGCGTTGGAGGTAGAAGTGGACTCCCTTCTCATCATCATAGGTATTCAGTGCCTCATGAAATTGGGAAAGACGAAGAAAATGACTCAGAACTCCCATCTGAACCATTGTTTTTCCGCCCTCAAAACTTTGGTGGTTGTCATTTCTGGGATTTTCGCAAAACCAATAAGGAGGTAAGCCAATTTGATGACTGATTGCATGGAAAACATAGGTGTCAACCTGCCCAAGCAACTGTGGGTCTGGCTCTTGGTTTACCCACTTCCTTGTGGGGTGGCTGGTCAGATCTAGCGTGGATACCAAGATGACATGTTTAAATGGAAGAGGGATAACATATACGTCAACAGGGACACCTGTGAATAGGCTCCTCCGCACGAAGCGCCAACCTAGGACAAAGGGTAGAGAGAGACTGGGAATTCGATGGTGGAGCTAATGAGTATTTTCCACATTGTGTACTCGGCCCCCGAGCATGAAACAACAGATGGGCGCCAAGTGGGAAACATACATGAGAATATGAGGCCTTTACAACAAAAGGACATCCACAGTAAAGACCCTCTGGGCAAGGACGGTCCATATTCTGATTATTTTCATCATGTTTATTACTGGTCAGGACACTCGGACGAGCCAGGCATGCTCGAGAGGGAAAGTTGGCTTTAGTTGGTTACATAGCACATGTCATCTTGGCGGCTTGGAGATGAAATTAAGTTGTCCTCTCAACATAACTGCTATCAATGATAGTAGTGATAATTCTATCCAAGGATAAAATTTGATAGCGAATAATATAGCTTATAGGGACTATGATGAGATCTGCCTTCTTAAATTCAGCGACCGAGAGAACACGTCCATCCTCTTATTCTATCACTGTTTCTCTCAAGCCACCCCTAAATATAATCTCAGGGTGATTTCTAGAGTTATTCTGAGCAGAATCATGGCTCGTCGCTGGATCAGAAAGCCAAAGAGAGGCCACCGAAGCTGCCATGACAAGGAAGCTTCAACCTCGTGTGGTTCCCAATGCCCTACCGGGGCGGAAAAAGAAGTGAAAGTGCCAGAGGATCGGTTTTGGACCCATTGCAACCTGGAGGAGATTGAGGAAGCTAACACAGTCGAGGACCGAGTCTTGGATAGAAGACAGAGAACTAGGCTTGAGGAGATAATCCAAGAGGCAACCAATTGGATGCCCGGCCCGGGTAACCCCCACACTCGGGATACCAAGTACTTCCGGATGGTGGAAGCATATTGGATGAACAAAGCCTTGGTGGATCAGGCCATCACTGAGACCCATAGACAAAATTATGAGCTCCTCCGGGCTGTCGATATCCTGGAAGGAAAATTTGAGCTTTCTTGTTGCTCTCAGCATGGTATCAAGTTCAAAGTTAATCAACCGACTCATTCAGATCGTGGAAAGAAAATTGTCAGTCCCCTAGGCACTTAGCGTAGCCCTATCATGATTGATGATGATGGGGAGCAAAGCCAACAACATAAGGGCATCCTCCGCCAAGTGGAAGTCAGCTAGAGGAAGCATGATCCCAATAGAATCCCAGGCTCAATCAAGAGTCTAACGCAGAGGACCCCAGGTTCTCTTTAATTATCTCTGTCTATGGTTGAGCTCTATGTTAGTTCCTTTTCTTGGTCTCCCTTTTTTGCTAAGAATTATAGAGTTTCTAATACTATTCTCCCTAATAGGATCATGATTTGTCAGTCAGTAGATATTTTCTTGTACATAACATATGATCTTAAGCTCATGTGTGTCCATGGTTTAGGGACCTGGTTCCCCTTTGAGGCAGCCCCCCTCATTCCAATCTTTTTGTACTATATTTTGTGTGAAGTAATAAAAGTTCTCCCTTTTAGCTTAAAAAAATATTAATCAACAATATTAATATTAATGTGAAAAAAAATTGTTATTACATCTAACTCAGTAAACAAGTAACACTACCCAATAAATATAATGCCTCACAACTTCTAGTTCACACATAGATTCTAACATGATAATTTCAAAACATTATCATTTATATTTATATGACTACTTAGTGTTATTCATATCATGACACTTAAATACCACACAAGTTAAAAACCTATTAGCTTCCATTCTTTTAAACGGAACTATAGATAACATTATTATATTAACGTACTTTATTAGTCCCTGCCCTTAGGGATGGTAGGGACTAATAGTAATCTGTTTTTTTAGTCACTGCACGAAGATCGATGCAAAAAGAGCATTTTACCCAAAAATTTTAAGCATCCATACGATTTTCTCTGGAAAATATCATTTTTATCCTATGTTTTGATCTTTGAGGTCTTATTTGGCCTCTTCACGAGGAAGAAGCCCATATATTCCACCAAAAACTTAGTTCAACGCGACCAAAACCTTAGGTTGGATACTAATTTCTTTGGATATGAAGTAATGCTAGATATCAATCTAGCATTACTTCATAGTATTAAATGTTAATTCTGCTTTTTCCATTCTCCATATGATATGGATGTCGTGTCCAACTCTCAGCAGCTCACTGCCATGCAAACCCTGCTGTCAAATAAACCCTGCTTGGCCATGCAAACCCTAGTGTCAAATAAACCCACAGAACTTACCTTATATACCTATCGCTGCTCCAGGTCCATAGCCCATCGCTGCTCCAGGTCTGAGGGCCTTACTTAGATTTTCTGCATGCAAAGTGAGCTGCAATAAATTTAGCTGCAATAAATTTTATATATATGAAGGACTATATGATTTACTCGAAGTTGATGCACTAATCCCTGTATTTCTTCCTTTCTCCCTGCAAAGTGAGCTGCAATAAATTTTATACTTATGAAGGATGATATGACTTACCGGAAGCTAATTGTAGAGATAAGGAGTCATTGCAGATAGCCCTGAGTCATTGCCAGGAGCTAGGTCATAGACATTGCTCGGGTTCTTTTATGCCGAGAGCCACGAGTCAACAAGGTCCTTGTATGAAACTCCCATATGCGGTAAAAGGTCCTTGTTCTCCCAGCAAGCTCAATAAGCTAATCGGTTAGCAACAATACTAGTAGTGTAGAAGCCCTGAAATTCATGAATGCACTTAGTGAGTCGGTGCAAATATGTCGTCCCAAATATTTACACCATCTGTTGAAACCTGGAGGCGATTCAATCGTTTTCCCAGCTGAGCCAATCTGTCAATCCTCTGCAGCTTCCAACACTCGACCGCTTTAACCTCTTCCAACGATTCAATGCCTTCAAAATTCACGGTTTCCAGTTCACTGCATTTACTTATGTCGAGAAATTTAAGGTTTGCAAGATTGGAAAGACTCGTCAATCTCTGCAATTCTCAGCAATTTTGCAGGTACATATTTTTTTATCATTGATGGCAAGTCGTCAATCTTTGTTTAAGTTAAATTATCGGAAATATCCACCTCTTTCAGCATAGGGAAAACGATTTGAGGAATGCATATCTCAGATATCGATGTTTCCTTCACAGTCAAGTCTGTTAGGAAATTCAAGCAACCTTTGAAAGGTAAACTAACTTTTAACCTGCGTGTTATATATACCCAACACTTTGATGTTTGGCCATCCGACCTCTAACGACGGGACGTGCTTTACTCTGTAGCAACTCATTAGAATCAACTCTGTTAAGCGACTCAAATTGCTCAGAGTTGGTAAATCTGTTAATTTTGGGCTCCCTATTCTTAGTTGTAAGGTATGCTTGTCTTCCTGAAAACATTCCTTTCATAGACTGGAGTTGCCCGGAAACTGCTGCTCGAGAAGACCTCCCAACGACCATCATCCTTGAAGGGCCTTAGATCTAGATACCATCCCATATTGCTTTATGCAGTATGCCCTCCAACAGACGAACTACAGGAAGAATCAGCCGCAATAAAATGACCCTCTTCCCTTAGAGATGTAGTTTAAATAATTCCTCTCCCCGCCATTGTTGTGAGATCTAGTGTTGATTGTCTCTTAGGGAGATTGGCAGCAATATACTCTCCATATTGGCAGCAATAACCAAGTGACTGGCACCGCTGTCCAGGCTTACATGCATTGTAACATCTGGGTGATTACAGTGGAGTTTGGTTTGCAACGTGCATGCAAACTAACCAGGAAGCGCGTACTTATATAAACAGGTGTCTGTTTGCGGCTGAGTCAGCGGCTGTCTTCACAAACAGAATACTGGGCACCAATTAGCAGTATTTCTCCTCTTTCTCGCTCGCTTTTCCATCCCACTTTTCTATGTCAGTCATATTAGACCGTCAAGGTAAGGTTCTGAATTTGCGGAGGTTGACACTATAAGATCGATCTATCTAATGCCTCGTAGAGTGATACAGGATAAACTGGTTGATCCTGTTACCTACGAACTCTTGCTTCTCATTTTCTTTATTGGAGGTAGCGTTACCTCGAGGAGGAAGATGAGGTTACTTAGACACCGCCAGACTTAAAATGAAGAGTTGAGGGGTTGGTTTCAATTTGTTAGGCATGTCAGTCGCATTGTTTACGTTATGAATACTGTGATGGAACTATAACGGTGTATCCTCGCTATCGTGAAGGCTGTCATTCCTTGTTAATCCCGTAGAAGAAACTTACCTGAATTCAAGATTGATGTTGATCTAACATTCACTTCTGCCGGTGCGTTTCCGGGTCACTATCACGTCTGACGGGTCCACAATCCTGGCATGAACTTACAATGCTCTGCCTTCGGGTGATTGAGATTCAAGTTCTAATAAAAAAGACGGTGATGGAGATTCAAGTTCTAAAAAAGAAGACACACTTGTAATAAAGAAGATTTCAGTGTTTAAAAGGCTTAATGCTTGGATTAATTTTATGGAATTTTAGAGCACCCCAAATCTTTGCATTCCAAGAAGCATGAGTGTGCTGAGTCCAGTTATAAGAACACCAACCCATATGGGTATATGGAATAGCATGTCAAGAGAAAAAGCAGTTCCCAGCACTGTCACAAAGATTAAATAATTTTAGTTGTAGTAAACTTTAATATTAAGCTTGCTTACTTACTTACAAAGTGAATAATTCTATGCAAGTAAGCTTACTTACTTGCTTACTTTCCTATAATATTTAAAAGGAAGAAGTGGAGATCGAAGTTTCAAAGTTATCCATATGCTCATACTAATCATATGATGAGAACCCGCTGCTCATTAATAAGAAGATGCTTAATTTTCTTTAGAACGTTCAAATCTTCAAGGTTTGGACTTTTTCTCTTCATTTGTTCTAACACATGAGTTGCATACAATTTTCACTTTTTTATAAATTGTTTCTTTAGCTACCCAGAGAAAACTTGTCTTCTAAAATGTAGCCTTGGAATACCCTTCATATTCTTAGTTTCCCTTCCTTATTAATAACATCAAAAGTATTTTTATAACAACCAACTTTGGCATGATCTAACTCCAATTAGTATATTCCAATGATTGCATCATATGATTCAAGAGATAATATGTTCAAGTGTGGCTATGAAAAGAGTCCATGCAACTCCAGTGGATAGTTTTCTGCCATCTAATTTAATTTATGAGTATGATTAAGAAAACAACATTAAATAAGTTCAGGACTAACTGGTTACAGGGATTTTGACCTCTATTCAAACCTTTCACTTGTTTTCCAGTAGCATACAGGTTTCTGTTGTGAAAGCAATATGTGGGGGTTGAGAAAAAAATGTACTTTTACTTCCATAATTCCTGAATTTATTACATATAGTTAGATAAATTACTTCCATAAATTATTTTTAGCCTCGTCGATTTCATCACCTTAACTCTGAATGCTCAAACTTCTCCTTGACTTTTGCTTTTGGACGTATTGACACTACCTTAAAACGTTTGTTGATTCGGGTCGAATGGAGTTAAGGCCCTTATCCTTTTACCTTATTTGTCCCCACTCAGATAGTTGTGGTTCCCGTTCCAGTTCCTACGTAAAAAATTTATATTCTTTTCCTTATGAATTACTTTGGGAAATAGGTCTATTTGATTATTGACTCTGTAGTACTGAAATTTTCTCTGACCAAGGTTTTAAAGACAATGCTCTCTTCAGTTATCATGTTCTTGCGCGGTAGACCTTGGCGGTTAACGCTTGCCTCAACGAGCATCCTAAATTTTTTATTCCACCGCAAATCAGTCTGCTCAATCCACAGTTTCGAGGCTAAGACCGTGTTCGCCATCATGCCACAGTTTCGAGGCTAAGACCGTGTTCACCTTCATGCACCCTATTTCAGGCATCCTGTTGGGTTGTTGGTGAACTTCACATGACCAAATAATGTCCATGCCATGATGGGCGAGTATCTGCCATGCAATAATAAACATGATAAATTTTGTGCCAAATTTCAATGTTTTACATATCCATTTCAACAAAAGAGTTTCAAAGCACACTAGGTTTTGATTATAGGTTTTGATTATTCTAAATCGGGGCAGAATTACAATTTCAAAATAACATTTTAACAGTTGCTCCAAGGTCAATAAACAAAGTCATTCAACCTTCCAACAATGACACCTTGCCCTAAAGGAAGGGACTTGTTGCTCTGCAACTCCACTTGTTTAAAATCAACTTGTTTAAAATGGGAAGAGTTATCTTTATGTCTATTTATTTAAGTATATTTTTTTTGCAAATAAAGTAGAGGTTTGAATCATATAATATCGTTTTACAAAAACTTTATCAAGTTCATACTAGAAGCAAGGTGTCGAGCTTTCAATGGGAGTCTTTTCTAGGGTTAAATAAATTGTGTTGCATGGGCGAGTCTTTTCTAAACTCAAATAAAGTATATAAAGTATGTTTCAATTAATATCATATAGCGATAATGTTAACAAAGATAACAACACAATGTGTTAGATCAAAGTCCTTTCCTTAAAAAAGGACAATTTTCCTTAAACATTTATAGTTGGAGATAGTTATTTCCAAATAGCAAATTAGGTTGTTCCAACTTTATAGATTTATAAGAGCAATAGAGGTTGTAATGTATCAAAGTATGAAAAATAGAGGTTGTAATGTATCAAAGTATGAAATATAGGAAGTCATATGATGCAAGTTTTAAGATTATTTAAGGTTAATAAGGGTTTATTTGAAGTTACTTCATTCTTTGTCATTGTATAGAGGTTTTCTTATTGTATTGAGAAGTGATTTTTACAATTTAATATGAGGAAGGGAAGGGAGATGTGTAATTCTTTTCATGCTTAATATGGAATTGATAAATGACATTTAAAAAAATATTTCAATATCGATTATAAATAAAATATTTCAATGTTCATCTTAAGTAAAAATAATAATAATAATAATAATATTTTAATTTTAAGGTTAGGGTTCCTCTTGGTTGTATGGGAATGCTTTGTTTGTGGGACAAGGGACCCCCTCTATAGCAATTTGAGGGCTAAATTCTTCGGAGATGTACATACCTACCCCCTCTAGATTTGAACCTGTGACCTCTTAGGAGGAAACACATGTTCTTAACCATTAAGTAGATGTGTAATTCATTTACTTCTTAACATGAA
>SNQJ01S0014859.1:206589-217952 GCA_010110895.2 Picea sitchensis
CGTGTATTACTGTATCTCTGTGTTTATGGTTGCATCTCTGATATATTTCTGTTATATTACTGGATATACGCGATATCTCTGTGCATTTCTTTATTATATCTCCGCTCTCATTTCGTGCAGAAAATAATCCGGATCAGTAGGGTATGTCACACTTTCAAACCTAAAGAAGGTAGGGTATGTATACTTCGGTAGAGTTTACCAATCAAATAGTTGAGCAAACCTAAAAAAGGTAGGGTATGTATACTTCGATAGAATTTACCAATCAAATAGTTGAGCAAAGGAGATCCCTTGTCCCACAAACAAAAAATCTCATACACCAATTTAATATGACTTAATCGTAAACTTAAAAAACATAAAAATAAAATAAACAAAAAATAAAATCTTAAAAAAATTATTACTTCTTAAAAGGATTATTGTAAATGGATTGCATGCCTTATAACAATAATATAATAGTACGTTTTGAATTACTTAGCTCAGACCATCTTTTGGAGAGAATTACTCTCACCAAAACAATTATTTTGGTATCAATTATAAGTTTTTTAATTATACATAGAAAAATGATTGATTAAACATATAAGAGATGATTATCTGAGCATGTACATTTTTATTTAATACTACATGAAGTATTTTGGGATCAATTATAAGTTTTTCAATTATACACTTAAAAATGATTGATTAAACATATAGAAGATAATTATTTGAGCATGTACATTTCTATTTAATATTATATAAATAATTATAAGTTATGCATTTTTAATATAAAGACAAGGTTAATTAATTAAATAATATATGATGAAGCATGAGAAATAAATCAGCTTAATTTATAATTATTAGAAAATAAATATATTTTAGAGTGTGTATAAAAAGGAATTTTTTTTTAATTTTAATTAAATAAAATTTAAAAAAAAAGAAACAAGAAATTCATATTTGGATAGAATTGTGGGAAAAGAAAAGTTGTTATAAGATATTAAAGAGAGTTAATAAATAACTGAAGTAGTAATTACAAGTGAACTCATTTAAATAGGAAACTAGGAGGAGATCAAATTCATATTTAGATAGAATTGTGGGAAAAGAAAAATGGGTTGGGAAATATTAAAGAGAGTTGATAAATAATTGTAGTAACTATAAGTAAACTCACTCAAATAGGAAATGAGGAGGAGATCAAGAGGACAACTAAGAGTAAAAATAGGAAATGTGGGAGTTGAGTGAAGATAAATAATTATTTTGGTGCACAGAGTATCTTTTGAAAATCTTGTAAGGGAACTTTGTGGCTAGGGTTTGGATGCGATCCAAGTGCTAGGGCATACAATAAACTGCAGACTGTAAACAAGATCGGATTTGTTCCTGTCAATAGATAACGGATATAAGTCATGACCATGGAATCCTCAAGTGTGGGGGCATGCTCCCCCTCCTACTGAAATGCAGTAACAACTAAAACATGAAGCAAAGGGATGTCATCATCGTCCTTTGATTTGTCGTCACATCTTTGAGCCTCAACAATACATGTGGATTCTTGCAAGGGAAAAGTGATGGAGATCAAGCCCGAGACATCCCATCCAAAGGTGGCTCGGGCTTGAGAACCAGGAAAATGTCTTCCACAAGCATTTGTAGCTCCGAGATATCTAGTTATCTCAACCAGGGTTGGGGAAAATACACAATATATGTAAGATCATGGATCGATAGGGAAAATCCTAGGACTCTAGCCTTCAGAAAGAGGTCTGAACAAATGGATCAATACTTGGTGGAAACCAAAAGGCTATTTTGATCTCCAGTTGGGTTCAAAAGGCTTTTTCACCATCATTTTTCACAATTTAGAAGACAAGGAACAAATCTTTGACAATGGTCCATATTTATTCAACTCAGTTGAGCTTTATCTGAGGTATTGAACAATGCGTTTTAGCCCAAAAAGGGAATATTTTATTCATGCCTCTGACTGGATCTAGTTATACTCGCTCCCTTAGGAATCTTGGCTGGAGAAAATCTTAGATGGAATAGGTAACACTCTAGGAATATTTCTTAAGGCTTTTGAAGAAACTCATTAGAGATGCTACACTTCTTATGCCCAGATCTGTGTTTATCTAAATATCTCCAAACCCTTTTTGGGTTCCATCTACCTAGAATATCATTATGAGAACGGAACCGGACAAATTATTGCGAGCACATCCCTTTCAGATGTCGCAACTGCCATGAGCATGGGCATTTATTTTGGGACTACCCACTCAATGCTCCTCCTAGATATGAAAAGTTTGTGGTTGAGAAGCCCTTGGATGGCTTTACTCAGGTCCAGGGAAAACAAAGATAGGGCCATAAAAATATTGTCGTCAATTAGGATAAAGCTCCATCAACCAAAAATTCTTTGAAGATATTAAGCCAAGTTCCACAAAATCCTCCAACTAAAAAAACATTGTTGCATGCAATAAATGGGCCAGGGCGAGAGAAAGGAAAAACTAATCCAGAACTAGTTCTGAAGCAAATCACACCCACATTGGAGAACATTTCGCGAGGTGAAGACCAAACTTCAGAGGATGGAGGTGATATGGAGATAGAACTAGATGAAAGAGAACTAGCAGGGATCGACTTGGTAGGTCTGGAAGAAGCATACCATAAGAAACAATTACACTCTCTCCCTCCGGATCAACTCTGAAAAGTGCACAAGGTCTTCCTGAACTCCACGACAAGAGCCTCACCTAGATCATGGGATTGGGAATACATAGGGATCCCCTCAAGGATCCACACAAGAAATATAAGGAGGACAAAAAGCATGGTAAAAAATCTACTCATCATCTAATTTAGGAGGTTGGTAGGTTCATGGTTAACTCGGGTCAGATCCAGCTGATCTCTGATAGTTTTAACCCTATTCCTCATCATGAAGATCATCTCATGGAATATACGTGGACTTAATGGAAGAAGTAAACAAATACTTCTTTGCAACATATCATGGACGAAAACATTGACATTTTGTTTATGTAGGAAACCAAATGTGTGGGAACAGAGGTTGATTCTATCCTAATGCGGTGTTGGAGGCAAGGCCAATATATGCATACATACTCCAAAGGATCAACATGAGGAATTTAAATTCTTTGGAATCCAATGAAAGACATCCTAAACAATTTCTTCACCACCAAATGGATTATCTCAGCAAGCTACGGAGCCATTGGCTCAAACAAAGAAGGGTACATCATGAATGTATATGGTCCACACATTCAAGTAGAAAAACTCCCCTTTTTGCAAATGTTGGAAGGTTTGAGTGATATTACCAGATATCAGCAATGGACTATAGGGGGAGGTTTTAATATCATCTTATCCCTATAAGAGAAGAGAGGAGGTAATCGTCGATTGGAAGGATAAAGTGATGGTAAGCCTTAATACATTCCCTTCATCTGATAGATCTGGAGAACATTAATGGTGCTTTCACCTGGTCCAATAGAAGACCTAGATCTCAACAAATTTCATGTCACTTAGATAGGTTTCTAATATTTGAACCCATGATGTTAGATGGATTTGTTATGGAAGCAAGTATTCTCTCTATGGCGGGGTCATATCATTGGCCAATCCAGCTTTGGTTAGATATAACATGTACCCCGCGTCACAAACCCTTGTGGTTTGAAAAATTATGGAAAACTCATCCATATTTCCAGGAGAATGTCCAGTAGTGGTGGTCGGAGGAAGCCATTCTTTATGGATCATTAATATATTGATTTCAAAAAAAGTTGAAAATTTTCAAACATCACCTAAAGGATTGGAACATGCACACCTTTGGAAATGTTTTCCAAGCTCAAAGAGATTTGGAACCGCAAATGAAGGACACTCAACATGAGATTATTGCACAGGGAAGCTCGAAATGGCTAAGGGAGGAAGAAGCTAAGATCAAGAAACAACTGGAGGAGAGATATGCCCAGGAATAGATTCTCTGGAAATATAAATCAAGGGTACAATGGCTCAAGGAGGGGGGGGCGGGAATCCAAATTATTTCACCGCTCCATGATCCAAAGAAGGCATCTGAATTGCATCACTCGACTTGAGGAAACACATGGGAAATCAATCATGATACACATAGATATTGAGAAAGAAATGGTAAGATTCTATCAAGATCATATTTTGGAACCATGTCCAAATAGATCAGAAGAAATTTCCAAAATCACATGGCACATTCCTTCTTTGCTTTCCAATGAAAAAAATGTTCCTCTCTTGAGGCTGATCACATTTGAGGAAGTGGACTTGGGGATCAAGGAAATGCCAGCTGGAAAATCTCCAGGCCTTGATGGTTTCACTATGGATTTTTTTCTTCATTGTTGGCACCTTGTTTGAAAAGAAGTCTAGCAAATGATAGAATATTCATGAAGTTCAAGTCAAGTGCTCCCTTCTTTAAATGATACTTTTCTCACCCTGATCTTGAAAGAGGAGAGCATCTCTCATCCCAAGCAATTCCAGTCTATTGTTCTCTGCAATATTATCTACAAAATCTTAACCAAGGTAATTGGTCTTCGACTCAAACCCATTTTCCTTTTAATCATTTCGCATGAGAAATTTGGATATGCAGAGGGATGCCAAGTATTGGATAGCGTCATCCTATCCCATGAGGTTATCCATTCGCTGAAATCCTCAAGCACTTCTGGCATGCTTATTAAGATGGATCTCTCAAAATCCCTTGACAAGATCAGTTTTTAGTACATGCACTACGTGATTCTATCCTTTGGTTTCAATAAGGAGTGGGTCCAATGGATCATGAATCTCACTTCCTCTGTCTTCTTCTCTATCTTAGTTAATGGTGTCCCTTCTAGATCCTTTTCCACTTCCCGAGGCATTCATCAAGGTGATCCCCTTTCCCCTTTTATTTTTGTCATTATGGCAGAAGGCCTTAGCCACTACATCAAGGCTGCCATCGTTGATGGATCATTTAAAGGTCTCACATTGCATGACATTAACCCCTGTATCTCCCACAATCAATTTTTTGATGATACCTTAATGATGGGATCCCCCACAACTTGTGAGGCCCGACGTATCCTTGATATGCTCAATGAATTTAGTGAGGCCTCAATAACTTCAATGAAATATGAAAAATCCCATATCTTCTTCTTCTTCTTCTTTAATACCCCTCATGTTGTTCAATCCTACATCACTAGAATCCTAGGTTTTAGTCGGAACTCCCTTTCATCCAAATATTTTGGTGTCCCTCTAATTGACAATGCACTCTGCCATATATCCTGGGAAAGATTACTAGTGGTTTTTGAAAAAAGACTGAACTCTTGGAATTTTTGTACTCTCAGTCTTGCGGGCCACCTAGTTCTTCTTAAATTGGTCCTACAAGCAATTCCATTATACATCTTTTCAGCTCTAGATGCCCCTAAATCGATTCTCAATACCATAAAGAACATTAAATGTAAATTCCTTTGGAAAGGAACAAAGAAGGGACGCAAGTGGGCTCTCGTCAATTGGGGTGAGCTTTGTAAGCCAAAGACTAAAGTTTGGAGGAGGTACAGGCTTAAGAGATCCTCATATTCTTAACCAAGTCTCGGGAACCAAGATTTGGTGGAGATGGCTCAAGCATCCCAATGATCTATGGGCTAGACTGTGGAGATGAAAATATACCCATGAGGTAGAGGAGGAGAAGCTCATCAAATGGAATGGGTGCATGCAAGGCTCCTGATCTGGAATACAACAAAGAAAAATCAATCCCTTATTATAGATTATGCATTTTGGGAAATCTGTGAGGGATGGAATGCCCTCTTTTGGACATAATCTTGGTAGAAAATGCCTCCCCTCTCTCAACATCAATGCTTGAATGAGTTATACTCAATAATCAACTGTGAAAGATTGAATCATGTGGCAGACTATTGGAAACTTAAGAGTACCCCCACTCACTCGCGAGAGTGGAAAACCACTCATGAAGAGCTTGATATTCTAGATGATACAGAGCTAGGGCCTTGGAAAGATGAAGTATATCTCCACAAAATTAGACTCCAATAGGGCCTCAACATTCTGAGATGGGGTTATTCTCCCACATGCACATTCTCTATTTGGGAAGCATATGGAATGAAGGCCTCCTTCGACCAGCTTCCCAAAGAACCCACATGGAATAATATCTAGCGATATAACATATGGCCCAAAGTGAGTTCCTTTCTTTATCTAGTATCTCACAAGAGTATTCTCACCTAGGACAATTTATAGAAGCAGGGTTTTATAAGACCTTTGGTTTTCCCTCTCTATCTTCAGATAGAGGAAACCAGTGAACACCTTTTGAACCAATTCCTCTATAGTTCACAAGTATGGGATCAAGCAGCTCAAATTATGCAAACCTTGGATCACAAAAAGAACAATGTCATTGACACAGTGGCAGGTTGGAGACCAACACCCTTCAAAAATCCCATTCTCAATAGAATTTGGTAGTTATTATAAAGTTTATCCTTTGGAAAATATGGAAGGAAAGAAACCGAAGGATTTTCCACTTTGTGCATCTTCCTTGGGGAGATATCTGGGATAATATTAAGGGGCGCATTCTAGAATCGGTCAAAATTTCCAAATGGACAAGGAAGGATGTCAAGTGTGATTTGAATGAATAGCCTATTTTCTAGGAATGGGACCTATGTCTTGCACTTGATCATGATCTGCCTCTGACCCGCCCCCTAGTGAATTGCAGTCCTATTGGTCATGCCCCCCTTCTGGTTTTGTCAAACTTAATTTTGATGGATCCTATAAGGGAAACCCACACCTAACTGATTTCGATGCAGTTTTCATAAATGACCAATGTCACATCCTTCACATTATTGTAGGTGGTATTGTATATGACATGAATAATGCAACAAATATTTGGTCTCTAATCAAAGGTCTATAGGTATCTCTCTCCCAGGGTTTCTCTAAAATCATGGTGGAAAGGGACTCTTTAGTCATCATAACCATGCTCTCCAAACTCATTAATGGTTCAACGCCAGCCAAGATTCCCCCCAGCTGTCAAATTCTAAGTAAAATAGAATTATTTCACTCTCTCCTCCTTTCCCATTTGGTTTTGATCCCCTCTTATGTTTTTCGTGAGGCGAATGAGGTAGCGGATCGGCTTGCTAATATCATAGTCTCTAGAAGAGAAACGAGTCTTGAATGTAATTGCGTCCAAAACTAAAAGCACCCTATCCTCCTGGAATGTATTGCTTTAGCATGGAGGGAGGATTCTATGCCCTATGGGGTGTCATATAGCTAGAATGTGCATTAAGGATGGTAACAGAGACCATGCCATTTGGCAGCTCGAGTCTCTAGGCACTCAGGAGGATAAGTCTCACCTATATTTCCTAGTCTAGATGCAATATATCACACGATTATGCAACAGAGGATATGGTATGAGAAGTTGGAGAGTTGATATGTTGACGCCATGAGGAATATTACCAGGCAGTTGGGAATTAAATGGGAAATAACTAATCACCCCAGTTCATGCAACAGTGAAAGGACTTCATGTCACCGCTTGGAATGTTTAATTCTTGGAATGTTTCCCCAAACCCATCATTATTCTTTTCATTGTTGGATTTGGTACGATAATATTATTCTTTGCATATCTATGAATCCTATTCCTCTAGGAATCACTATGCCACAACGATCAGAGCTTGTTCGATTGCGTAGAGCCAACAGATATAGAAAACCGGGAGAGACACGCCCAAATAGTTTTGATTTCATTGGCAGGGGTAGGAAAAGGTGAGTGTCAGGTTCCCCAATCCATCACCCAGTAGAGAAAAACAAGAATCCTAACGAGGAGGAAGCCTTGGTTTGGGGTTGCAGGGTCGAGTGGTTCTATAAGGATGGTAACTTTGTCAGTTTTGGTCCACATTAGATTCCTCCTCTACTTTCTCCCTCTATGTTCATGCATACCAACCCTGAGACCTAGGATGATCACCATGCAAAGACTCAATCTTCGAGTTGGTTCCACTTATCCACAGATGCAAGTAGTAAGGACAACTATCCCCCACCAGGACTCATTGGGGAATCTTCAATAGATGATTTTCGAGCTGAGAGGAGAAGTTGTTGAACTCAATTTTCGCATTGAACTACAGAACCGTTGTATCTCTATGTTGGTGGCCATGCAAGCGAATTTGCACCAAAATCCATCAGAGTCTGACATGCTCGCCTAAGATGCCATTCTTCTCTAGTAACCTATTCTTCTTACGTTGGGAAGTAAGAGATATGGCACACTGGATGGCCATGTTTCTTCTCGTGTAGATGTCTTTTCTACTTAGTTTCTCTTTTGTTATAATGGTTATAAGCCATTGTAGCTTAGGATTTTAGTCTGTTTATACTTTTGTGGACTCGATATCATATCTTTTTGGCCCTGTGAGGCAATTTTTACCTGAATTGGGTTGGTGATGAGTTGGTTTCGTTTCATGGAAATTCATATCCAACAAAGACTATGTACACTTTTTTATAGCAAGTAATTTATTAAATATAACTTACAAAAAAATAAATTAATAAGTATTTTATATTTTTAAATAAGTAATTACTTGTGCACATGTGCATCTGAGTGACACATGGGTTGGTGAATAGTAGGTAATTAGTAATGAATAATAAATTTTATTTTTGAATGAGATGGACAACTAGCTTGAGCCACAAAAACTATAAAATAAAGACTTGAGCTAAAGAAAAAGCATGTTTTGCACCCTAATGTTGGATAATTGTCATAATATTTACTTTTTGTTGGTGATTATTGAAGAGTTTCATCTATTGAAGAGTGAAGAGTGTTAATGAAGTGGGAATTTCTTTTCCACCTTAGCATCTTCGCTCTTCTCTCAATTTTTAGATCGGTACTTTTCATTCAACCCCATTGTAACTCAGTGGGGAAGAAAAGTACCCACTAAAGTGGTAGGGTGGTTAACTAGTCGACAATATTTAATCAACGAGTTAAAAAAGGGAAAATACCATGGCAAGTTGATACAAGGAGGAATATGAGTTTCAGATTCAAAGTTCTTCAAAAAGGTTTTGACAACCAAAACAAATTATATAAATATGTTTATGAAATATCATTTATAATTACAATATCTAAACTATAGTCTTTCTTTTCATATAATTCAATGGTAACATAGTTGTGATAGCCTTTGAAACTTGTATAAACTTACATATGAGCCTAATTAATATCACTAAATATAATGACAAATTTTTCCTCATATATCTATTTATCTTGTGTAGTAGTTTTCTCCATTCTTTGGATTGCGATTTTGGTACAAAGCAAACATAATTCTGAACTCATACTTGTATTATATTAATAAAATCCTTTGGAATCTTGTGCATGATGGATTCTACATTCTAGGTAATTTATGAATTTGATCAAATTAAACCATCTAATCCTTTATATTGATTCTATATTCGGTTTATGAATTCAATCAAATTATGCTTGTTATTTTAAATGAAATTATACTTTGTTAGTTTAAATTATGAATTTAATGAAATTATCCCTAGTTATTTTAAATGAAATTATATTTTTCTATTAGTCCCTATCGAAGGCTAGCGGGACTATAGCATTCAATTCTTAGTTGACTTGGTATTAATTTGAGGTTTGACTATATATTTTTCCCCATCTATAATGTTCGACATAGTAAACTCAAGATTTTATTTTTTATATAATAAAATAAAACTCATTCCTCATAATTTCATTGGACGAGAGATTTGAACTCTTATTTCCAGCATAAATCTTCCCAGTTGTAATACCCCTAGGCCGAACCCAATTGTAAATGTAAATGCAAATGTACTTAAGATGGTGAGTTGTTTGATATCATTTTTGTATGCAACTTCTCTGGTATAGTGCACACATGTGCTACACAGTAAAATGATGAAGTGTGCACATTCTAGGATGTCGTGCACAACAAACGTAAGTGCGCACGATTTTGAGTCCAGAGAGCCTTTGTATATATGTTGTGTTCTATAGGCCAGTGAACCAGTTTATTATCAACTAGAAGGCTTATGTGATGACTAGGTTGGAGAGCCTAGATGATAAAGGCCAGTGAGCCTATTTTTGTATATGTCTCATCATTAATATAAAATACATCGTTGCATGTAGATAGACCACGATAAGAGAGTATGGGGGACTAAACTCTACTAGTTAGGGAAAGGGGGGGCTAAAAGTTAAGGAAAAGGGCTAAGCTAGGGAGCTTAAGCCAACAATGAATATTATATTAATATTCCTTAAAGTATAAAGTATGAATAATTATTCTATCCTAAGTTCTAAGGACGGGGACAAGTGGGCCAAAGTAGCTCCCAACATGACAAGTGTCAAGTTGGGAACATGCATACATATAGCTTTGACTTAGTTCATTTTCCTGTCATTCCATGATCATTCACTCACTCAGTCAGCTATCCTTCGTAGCTTCCTGTCACTATACCTGAACCTATATCCCTACCCATACATGTTTGTGTACCTAGTTAGCTTGGGAGTTGGATTGAAGAAGCGGGTTGTCAGGCCCGTGGGATATTGAAGAGGTGGGTTGTCAGGCCTGTGAGAAATCTGTCTAGGTGAGAAAATTGTTGGGAATTGATTTCTGAAGGTGCTAAACTACAGCTATAGGGCTCTAAGACTTCATGTTCGGCTTGTTGTTGAAGCCCAGAAAGGAAGTGGGGCAGCCCAGGGAATGTTGAGCAGAGAAGGGGAACACTTCCTGGGGTGGGACAGGTATGTGGAGAATGAGGGACTATAGGCTGTTAGTTTGAGTTGGCACCTATGACAGAGTCTTTCCTATTGTCCGAGATACATCAGCTTGGTTAGGAATCCCTTTACCCGGGTGGATTTTAGTCCCAACTTGGGGGTGACCCACTACTGAGAGTGATGAGCAGTGTGGTCTAAGGCTGGGAGGTTCATGGAAGGTCTGCACGCAGTTGGTGATATTCTTACCAACATAAGTGTCAATTGTGTGTTAAATTACATACTGCATTATTAATTATGTGTTTATTTTTATGGGTTTATCCTATGTGTGGTTTATAACTCTCTTTATATTTATGGGTATTGCCTATCTATGTTGCATGTATATGTTATTGTTATTTCCGTATGAATTTGTGCATTTAAAAAATGATTTTTTTTGTTTTGAGTTTTATATATAATGATTAAGAGGGTAAGTGATTACTTGTGATTCTTTAGAATTTTGTTTCTGTGCTCGAAAATCATTAAGAGAAGCTTTCCAAGATCACCATACTTTTGTTGAGTTAAGAGGTTAGGAAGGTTGGTAGTCTGATAAATATTTTGAAAATGAGATCTAATATGGGAATATGCTGGACAATCTAAGATAAAGTGTTTTTCATCTTCAACCTTCTTCGTTTCACAAAGGTGATACACTCTTTCATCCCATGGCGTTTTAGGAATTGACCAATGCCCAGTTTCACTATGGAGCTCATGAGAACTTGTT